>JAJTUV010002445.1:0-158176 GCA_021653895.1 Mastomys natalensis
ACCCCACTCCAACCTCACTTCTCTAGCATCCCCTTCCCTGGGGCATCAAGTTTCTAAAGGATTAAATACAAGCTTTCCCCATTGAGGCCAGACAAAGCAGTCCTCTGCTGCATATGTAGCCGGGGCAATGGACTAACCCATGAATGTTCTTTGGATGGTGGCTTAGACTCTGAGATCTCTGAGACATCTGATTATTTGACACTGTTGTTCTTCCTATGGGGTTGCAATCACCATCAGCTCCTTTATTTGTCCCCTAACTCTTCCAATGTGCTCACGACCTTAGTCAAAATGGTTTGTTGTAAGTATCTTCATCTGTCTGAATCATCTGTTAGTAGAGCCTCTCAGAGGACAGACATGCTAGGCTCCAGTCTGGAAGCATAAAATGGCATCTGTAATAGTGTGGGGATTTGGTGCTTGCCCATGGGATGGATCACATGTTCAGCCTGTCTCTTGATGGCTTTTTCTTCAGTCTCTGCCCCTTTCTGTCTCTGCATTTCCTTTAGATAGGAACAATTCTGGGTCAAGAATTTTGAAGATGAGCAGGTGGCCTCATTCCTCAAATGGGAGGCCATGTCGATTTACTGTAGGTAGACTCTTTATGTTCCAACTCTCCACTGTTGGTTATTTTGGCTGAGATCATCGCCATTGGGTCCTGGGAGCCTCTCAGATCCCTGAGTCTGGACTTTCTAGAACTCCCCCTGCCCCCAACCCTGCACTGCTGCATATTTCTACTCATTTTCCTGGCCCTCTGGGCTTTTCTACTTTCTATGCCCATACCTCCCTCTTTTCCCTTCCCTTTCTCTCTCTCACACAGGTCCATTCCCTCCCTCTTCCTCTTGTGATTATTTTGTTCCCCCTGCTGAGTGAGATTGAAGTCTCCACACTTGGCCTTGTTGAGCTTCAGGTAGTCCTCTGAGTTGAATCATGGGTATTCTAAACATTGTGGCTAATATCCACTTATCAGTGAGTACATACCATGTATGTCTGTTTGGGTCTGGCTTACCAAATCAGATAATATTTTCTAGTTCCATATACCTGCAAAATTCGAGATGTCCTGGTTTTTAGTAGCCCAGTAGTATTCCAATATGAAAGTAAGCCACATTTTCTTTATCTATTCTTCAGTTGAGGGATATCTGGTTTCTTTCCATATAGTGGCTGAATTATGAAGACTGCTATGAATATAGTGGATCATGTGTCCTTTGATACAGTAAAGCATCATTTGAGTAAAATGCCCAGGAGTGGTATAGCTGGGGCTTCAGGTAGAACTATTTCCAATTTTCTTAGGAACTGAAAGATTGATTTACCAAAGTGGTCATAGCAGTTTACAATTCCACCAGCAATGGAGGAATGTTCATCTTTCTCCACATGCTTACCAGCATGTGACTTGAATATTTTATTTTAACCATTATTATTGGTATAATAGGTAAATCTCGGGTCATTTTGATTTGCATTTCCCTGATGACTAAGGATGTTGAACATTTTTAAAGTGTTTCTTGGGCATTGGCAATTCATTTTTAACATCTATGCTCTGTACAAAATGACATAAATGTGTGTCAAAAAAACCCAAAACAAATACAAAACCAAAACACTATATAGCTTAAAGTATATATTGACCCTTTAGATCCCATTTTTACCAACAGACAGGTCATGGAGATAAAAACAAAACAGAAAATCATTGGAGCTAACAAGTATTATAAAACAAAAGGCCCAACAGTTATCTATAGAACATTTCACCCCAAAACAAAGGACGTTAACTCCTTTTCCACATCTAGTAGACAGGTCTCCAAAACTGTCCACATACTCAGACCCAAAGCAATTCTCAACTGATACAAGAAACCTGAAATAACCCTTGCATCCGTCAGACCACCACTGATGAAAGCTACATATCATCAACAGCAGAAACAACAGAAAGTTGACAAATTCATTGAAATTGACCAACTCTCTACTGAATGAAATAAAGAAATTAAAGACTTCCTAGAATTCAATGAAAATAGTTTAGATCCTGGGAGCTCTGGTTGAATCTTTTGATACTCGTTCTAAAAAGGACAAAAGCACCCTCACTTTGGTCTCCTCCTTCTTCTTGAGTTTCATGAGGTTTATGCGTTGCATCTTAGTATTGTGTGTTTTGGGGCTAATATCCACTTATCAGAGAGTGCATACCATGTGTGTTCTTTGTGATTGGGTCGTCTCACTCAGGATGATATTTTCTAGCTCCATCCATTTGTCTAAGAATTTCATGAGCTCATTATTTTTAATGGCTGAGTAGTACTCCATTGTGTAAATGTACCACATTTTCTGTATCCATTCTTCTGTTGAAGGACATCTGGGTTCTTTCCAGCTTCTGGCTATTATGAATAAGGCCGCTATAAACATAGTGGAGCATGTGGCCCTGTTGCATGTTGAAATATCTTCTGGTATATACCCAGGAGGGGTATAGCTGGGTCCTCAGGTAACACCATGTTCAATTTTCTGAGGTATCGCCAGACTGCTTTCCATAGTGGTTGTACCAGCTTGCAATCCCACCAACAATGGAGGAGTGTTCCTCTTTCTCCACATCCTCGCCAACATCTGCTGTCACCTGTGTTTTGGATCTTAGCCAATCTGACTGGATATCTCTAGTATTCAGTTTGCAACTACTTCATTGAGAATTTTGTATGTATATTCATGAGGGATACTGGACTATAACTATATATATTTTGTTGGGTTTACACTTGATTTCACTATTTCAATATTATTTGCTTTGTGAAGGAGCTTATTGTGGTTCTGAATTTTTTAAACATAACTCAAAAAGTATTGCTTGTTTGAAGCTCTATAGAATTCTGTATAAGTATATCTGACCCTTGGTATTTTGCTTGTTTGTTTCTTTTCATTTATTCTGTTTGAATGCTTTTTAAATTTTTTTTGATTTGCTGAAAATAAAAAAAAAAAATAAAATAAAATAAAATAAAATAAAATAAAAAAAAAAAAAAAAAAAAAAAGAAAATAGGTATACAGCATACTCAAACTTATGGACACAATAAAAGTGGCGCTGAGAGGAAAGTTCCATTGTACTTAGGACCTACTTAAAAAGCTTGGAGAGATCTCATACTAGCAACCTGAAAGCTCTGGAACAAAAAGAAGGAATCACACACAAGATCAGTACATGGGTAAATACTACAACTGATGCCCAAAATCAAGGAAATAGAACTAAGTAGAACAAAAGTGAGTAAGAAAAAATAAATAAATAAAAAGAATATAAACAGAAAAAATAAAGAAGAAAAAAGAAAGAAATAGAATAATGGAAACAGATTTCTTGATATTTTTGTAGTGTTTTGTTTTTGAGAAAATCAACAAGATAACAAACCCTTATTCAAAATACCTAAGAGAAAGTACTCAAATTAACAAAATCAGAAACAAAAGTAGGGCATAAAACAACAAATACAGAGAACTATAAGGACAGACATTAAAATCCTATACTCCAACAAAATAGGTAATCTAAAAAATAGATAATATATGTAAGTATTTCTAAAAATTCCACCAGAGATCTCCTACAGCGGATACACACTTTGAGTAACTTGGCTGCATACAAGATTAACTCAAGGCAACAAAACACATAAACAAAACAATAACCATCCTGTGTACAAATGACAAATGGACTGAAAAAGAAATTAATTAGGGAAAAAACACCCTTCACCATAGCCTCAAATAATATAATACATCTTAAGGTAACTCTAAGCAAGAATGTGAGCTTATCTGAAAATAATTGCGAGTCTTTTAAAAAAGAAATTTATGAAGATATTAGAAGATTGAAAGGACTCCCATGCTTATTAATAAGTAAGATTAACACAGTAAGTATGGTTATTCCATCAAAAGTAATTTACATTACATTACAGATGGAATGTACATCAAAATTACATCACAATTTCGGGAATTTGAGAGGAGACTTTCTAATTTACATGGATAAACGAGACAAAACAGAAAAATAAAATGATTCTGAACAATAAAAGAACTGCTGGATTTATTATCATACTTGATTTCAAGTTGAACAACACAGCTACCAGCAGCAGCAGCAGCAGCAGTAGTAGTAGTAATAGCAGTAGTAATAAAAAATCACTTGGTATGAATGTAAAAACAAACACATTGATAACAATCTAATTGAAGATTGAATACCAAAACCATAAACTCACACACTTTTGGACATTTAATATTTTTATATAAATAAATAAATAAATAAATAAATAGGAGAAATACATACTGGAATAGAGACAACATCTTCAAATATACTACTGGATAAACTGGATGTCTGCATGTAGAAGAATGCAAATAGATTCCTATTTTTATCTCCCTGCAAACAACTCAAGTACAAGTGGACCAAAGACTTCAACATAAAACCAAATACACTGAAACTGATAGAAGGGAAATTGGGAGAAAACCTCAATTACATTGGCACAAAGACAATTTCCTGAACAGAATTGCAGAGGTACCAATACCACAATTATTAAACAAGACCTTAAGAAACTGAAAAGCTTTTCTAAAGCAAAGGACACCATCAAGTTGTACAAGTGAGGGTCTACAGAGTATGCATAGATTAAAAAAAAAAAAAAAACCAACTCCACATCCCATAGACAAATAATATCCAAAATATATAAAGAACTCAAAAATTTAATATCACAAAAACAAATAATTCAACCATAAAATGAGGTATAGGTATAAGAGTACTTACAATAGAGAAATATCAAATACCTGAGAAACTTTTAAAATGTTCAACATCCTTAAACAACAGGGAAATGCAAATTGAAAGGACTTTGAGTTCCTGCATTGCACTTGTCAAGGCAGTGGAGGCCAATAACATTAGAGGCAGCTTACTACTGTGAGCAAGCAGCACAGGAAGAACACTCTCTCATTGTTAGTGGGCGTGCAAAGGTGTATAGCCACTGCAGAAAGCAATATAGTACTTTCTCAGAAAATTGTAAATATATTTAGCTCAATTCCTAGTTATACCACTCTTGGACCATTCCCAAGAGATGCTCCATCCTACCTCACAGTACCCTTGCTAATCTAAGTTCAGTACCACTTTATTCATAATAACCAGAAACCTAAAACAACCTACATATGACCAAAGAATGAATAAACAAAATGGGGTACATTTAAATAATGGAGTATTACTCTTCTGTTAACATAAATGAAATCATAAAATTAGCAGGACCTAAAAAAAAAAAATCTTCCTAGGTAAGGTAACCCAGACCCAAAAAGACAAATATAATATCTATTCCCTTATAAAACCGTATTATCCATTGTGATGGTTTGGAAATGCTCAGCTCAGGGAGTGGCACTATTAGAAGGTGCAGCCCTCTTAGAGTAGGTGTGTCTCTGTGGGTGTGGACTATAAGACCTGCATCCTAGCTGCCTAGAAGTTAGTATCCTGCTAGCAGCCTTAGGATGAAGATGTAGAATTCTAAACTCCTCCTGCCCCATACTTGCCTGAATGCTGCCATATTCCTGTCTTGATGATAGCGACTGAACCTCTGAACCTGTAAGCCAGCCCCAATTAAATGTTGTCTGTATAAGCCAGCAGTAAAACCCTAAGACAGAAGTTGGAACTAAGAACTGGGGTACTGTTCTGAATAGACCTGACCATGCTTTTGTTTGGGATAATGTGGATTTTGAGACTTTGGTATTTGGAAAACAGTGGAATGCTATAAAGGGACTTAATGTTCTATCCATAGTAGAAATATGGAAGACTTTGTTACTGAGAGTGATTAGAATTCTGAGGACAGGGACAAAGAAGTTTCAGTAAAGAATTTCAAAATGTGGCCTATAGACTGTTTTTATAGTATTATGGTGGAAAATGTGGCTACTTTTTGCCCTTATCTGAAGAGTCTGCCTGAGGCTAAGGTGAAAAGTCTCTGATTAATTGCATTGACAAAGGAAGTCTCAGAAACCCCCATCATAGACCTTGTTCTCTGGTTAAATCTCATGAAGAGAATTTTAAACAAGCATAACAAGTTGAGAAAGGAAAAATATAAAACATACGGTTTGAGTGTTAAAGGGGCACCAGAAAGTGAAATAAAGCTGAATCTTTCAGGTGTGTGTGTGTGTGTGCACGCGTGTGCATGTGCGTGTGTGTCTCTGTGTGTGTACATGTATTTAGATAATCAGCTTACAAGAAGAGAGGATAAATATATCTGTATTTCAGAAATATTATCCATTTCATGGTTTGGGTCCCTATTCCCACTGGCCTCAAGATAGCTCTTTGTAAACAAATTAGTTCTATACAGCTAACATGTAAGAAATAAAGAATAAGATTGATACAAAACAAAGTGACTCTCAGTTTCCATCAAGTGAGTTCTGGTGATTTACTATTTTCCAGTTGACTCCAATTCTTAATTTCCCTTTAGTGTCACCATCTAGGGACCAAATCTTTAATTCATAGACCTATAGGAAACGTTTCAACTGAAAAGATAACCATATCTGAGGACTATTTATCCACAGCTCAGCCAGATGAGCTACAAGTCTGGCACTAGTTGGAATCTGGCTTCCCATCTTGTACATCTTTTCATTCTTCATATTTCTTTTAGCACTGATTGCAAAGAAATAGCTGGAATTGCTTGAATCATTGACATTTATAAAAAATGGAAATAAAATAAAGCCTGTCTATAAGCCTTGTCCAAAGCCACACACTCCTGTACACGCCCTGAGTCCAACAATATGACATTCTCTGATACAATAAACAACAGATTCACAAATATTCTCTTGTTACTTCCATTAATTGCCATAGCATTAGCTTCAGAGTCTCATTGGTAGATTATTTCATTTTCTACAGGCAACTTGTATTTCTATGTAATAGGAAAGATCACCTTCTAAAATATAAAATAATTCAATGGTGTGTGTAATTGTGTGTGATTGAGAAGCACAGCAGTTATCTGGCAAGTGTTTGTAAGTGGCTGGAGGGGTACATAATGGCAAGTGAAGTGACTGATGTTCCTAAGTTATCATTTGGCCACCAGTTGCAAGTGCAGCTCCTTTCTTTCCCAACCACAACTAAAGACTACAGTCAATTTCCCTGCTGTGTTTACCCTTTGGACTCTTGTGGATGTGACATGCCTTTGTGAAAATAGGCATAGACATTTGTTCAGAAGCAGAGACTAGGCAAAGGGCAAAACCTAAAAGAATTTATAGCATTTCATCAAGAAATGGTTTATTTTTTTTTAGTGTGTTGCATTTTAAAGTACAAGTTTTTCATTAAGAAACCCCAATTTGTACTTAATTGGGTGTGAATCTCCTTGGAGCTGTTGGCAGCTATTGGTCATTCAACCTTTATCTGAGCATGAACTTTGAGCTTTGCTTTTTCTGGTAAAGTCAGATTGACAGTGTGTCTCCAGCAAAGCTCTGACCAGCCTCCAGCTAGGTGATAAATAATTAAGATGTTGAGAGAGATACAGAGACACACACTTTGCCTGATCCTGTCAAATGCCAGTGGGCTTTCAGATCCAAAAGCTCTGAGAGAATCTTCTTTTCTGATGACTTAGACCTCAGAGAGGATCAGTAGGAAGAAAAGCAATTACACACACTGTGTAACTTAATGACACAACAGAATGTGCAACTAAATGGATGAGAATATATGTGGGTTATTAAAGCAAGCTTATAGATTTGATGAAAGCAATAACCAAACTTTTAAACATTTATGACAACATTTAACAAGCTATTATTAAACACACTTTTAAAGAGTTTCAAGTAATTTCAATGAATAAATAGAATAAATGAAAAAGAAACAATAGCCCCAAAGAATATCAGTCCAATCAATCTTTTTCTCATTTTGTAATAATTTATTTGTATTATTTCTTGAGACTCTGTGAACATATGTGTTTATTTTGTTTGATGTATTGGAACTCATTACCACGGGGCTTTTTCTAAATATCCTTTGAAATATTTATATGAGTTACAGACTTACAAATATATAGTTTATAAATCGAGTTTTATTTCATTCTTTGTTTCTGTACCCAAATTTTATTTCAGAGTTTGAATGTGTTTCTGTCAGTCAGAACAGACAAAAGGTCTTGAGGTTTTGCAGTCCCCATCTGTGCTGGAACATTGATATTTGGTGCACAATGCTGCATTTGCTTTTTTTTTCTTTGTCTTCCTTCTTCCTTCCTCCTCTCTCCTCCCTCCCTCCCTCCCTCCCTCCTCCCTCCCTCCCTCCCTCCTTCCTTCCCTTCCCTCCCTCCCTCCTTCCTTCCTTCCTTCCTTTATTTCTTTCTTTCTTCCTTTCATTTTTTCCTTCTTTAGAAAACGACTCACTACGTAAACAAGCATGAACTTAATGTCAAGTCCTTCTCTGACATCAGATTCACAGAGATCCTCCTGTCTTAGGCTTCCAAGTGCTAGAATCACAGTCATGAGCCACTGTGTTTGAAATAGAATACTGTTTGTGAGACACACTTTTAAACTATAAGGAGAAATATTTTTTTAGAGTCACATATTTTAAAAATATTTTTGAATCTCTAAAATACATTAACATATATTTAAATTCAGTAACCTATTCATCTGAAGTATATAAATCAATGGCTTTAAGGTTGCATAGACTAATTTCTGTGGTCCCATCCTTTCTAACACTAGAACAGCTGTATTTGTTAATTGTGGAATTCTGTATCCATTGGACAATAGCTCTGAATTACCCATCCTATTCTCTTTTTATTTTTTTAAATTTATTTTTCTGTTTTAGTATTTTTTTTAATATTTTTCAAATTTTTACATTATTTAATGTCTTTTGCACCAGAAGGAACAGAATTCCTGCTGCACAAGGAAAGTGCAAGAAACATAGAATGTACTCATTCACATACTCGGGAATCCCTCCCATTAAAATGCAAAACTGACAATCATAGTATATATTCAAAGAACCTGATGTAGACTTGGGCAGGCACCATGAATGCTGTCATAGTCTCTGTGAGCTCATATATGCCATTGGCCTATGGACCACATAGTTTTCTCTCTATCCAGAGGCAGTCCTTGCTGTGCTTCCCCACTACTGACCTCCTCACTTCCTAATCCCCCTCCCAGGGAAAAATAACCTTACCTCAACCCCTTGTTCATTTCCCTCTTCTCCTCATCTTCTATCTTCTGTCTTAACCTCAACTTCGTGCCATTTGTTCCTCTGGGGCAAATACATCTTCTCTGTGCTGAGAACTTGGTCTTGGGTACCTTGAGCCGAATCTGAGGTTCTCTAAGCATCCCATTTAGAGATCATTATTTTTAACAAGGTCTCTAACTCTCTGCATAATATCTGGCTCTGAGTTTCTGTATTTGTTCCCATCTGCTGCAGAGGAAAACTTCTCCAATGATGGCTAAGCAAGGCACTGATCTATGAGTACACCAGAATATAAAGTGTTTGCTGTATTTGTTTGTTTGTTTTATAGAATAATAATATTTGTTTTTATCATTGACCCCTGAACTATCAGTATCAGGTTCTTGGTCACTCAAGCAGTGTTAGATATGAGTTCCATCTCATTGATGGATCTTAAATCAAATCAGATGTTGGGTGATTATTCCCTTAAGATATGTACTATCATTACTATAACACATCATATAGGCAGCACACAATTCCAGGTCAAACTGCCCCTGTCTGTGTTTATGTTTACATTTGTTTTTATACTATACAGACTACCTTCCTGTACCAAAGACTAAAACATGGAATGAAGGCTGTATATAAGGCATCGGCTGGACTTCTCCATGGTCAATGAATTGTGTAGGTATTGTCTTCAGCACTGGGGCTTTGCCGGCTGTTCATGAAGAACAATCTATCTTGGCAACAGCTTGGGTTATTTGGGGGTTCCCTTAATATAAGCACTTACTCAAACATGTTCACTGCTGGCCTGTTCATCATAACCAGAAACTAGAAACAACCTCAGTGTCCCTCAACAGATGAAAGACTTGAGAAGCTGTGGTTTGTACTGGAATGGGATATTACTCAGCCATCAAAAATGAAATCCAGAGCTGGGCAGTGGTGGCACACACCTTCAATCCCAGCACTTGGGAGGCAGAGGCAGGCAGATTTCTGAGTTAGAGGCCAACCTGGTCTACAGAGTGAGTTCTAGGACAGCCAGCACTACACAGAGAAAACCTGTCTCGAAAAAAACAAAAACAAAAAAAATCCAAAGGAAAATGGATAGAACTAGGAAAATAGCATCTTGAATGAGGTAACCCAGATTCAAAAGACAAATATGATACATACTCACTTATATGTGTATATTGGCTTTTAAGTCAATAATAAGTAATTTATAATCCTTAGAACTACAGAGGTTGGGTATAGACTAAGGGACTATGAGGGAGAAATAGATTTCCCTTGGAAAATGAAGTTGAGTAGATATTTATGAATATTTTGGGGGCAGCATGGAATAAAATACCAAGTGTGGCAAAGAAGGGAAGATGGGAAAAGGAGAGGGAATAAAGAGAGAGATAGCTAAAATTAAGAGCCATTGAAAATGCAGCTTGTATATGGGTATGGTCTTCTAGCTGGTGCCTCATCTGGCCTCAATGGAGAGAAGCACCTAGCCTCAGAGACTTAAAGTGCAGGGTGGGGGTACAGAGAGGGTACTCAAAACAGAGATGGGAAGGATTGTGGGAGGGGTGACTGGACGGGTTATAAAGTGAATAAGCAAAAATAAAATTAATAAAAAAGAAAAAAAAAGAAATGCAGCATGGAACAGAATACATCAGAAACTTCTAAATACTTACATATCTGAAGATTATTAAATGAAATCACCAATAATAGGACTACAGAGTCAAATATCTTCTGTCACAAGATGCTTCTAGTAAGGGAATGCTGTTGGGTCCCTACTGATTAGTTCATCTTATGTGCTCTTGGCACTCGCACACTACCAAAAAGAATGTAAATATAAAACCCATAATTCCAACGTGTCCTGTTTTAAGATATGCTATGGCAATGGTGGCACACAGCTGGGTGAAGACAACAATCAATATCTGATTTGACCTATTAAAACTCATTCTAGGAGATAGAACTCATATTCATGCTACTTGAAGACCAAGAATCTGAGATTAGATAGTTCAGGGATTTAGGGAAAACAAACTACTATGGTTATACTAGACGATGAGAGCAACAAAATGATTCCTGATAACATCTTGCTATGTTCATAGGTCAGTGCCTTTCTTAACCTTCATCAGAGAAGCTGTCTCTGCATCAGATGAGAATAAATACAGAGACTCACAGCTAGATTATGAAGAGAGTGAAAGACCTGTAACTCTCAGCCATAAATGAGGTGTCTCCATCAAATCCCAAGACTAAAAGAACCCTGTGAAAGAGGAGGCAAAGTGTATAAGAACCAGAGGTGATGGAAGACACCAAGGAACCAAGGCCTTCTAAACACTAAAGGACAAAAGCACATACAAACTCAAAAAGACTATGACAGCATGTGCAGGATTTTCAACATTGTACAGAAGATGGTTCTTAGAGCTGAAAGGACACATGATGGATATATGCCCTGAGTTCTCTCCCCAAATCTATCAGGAATTTATATTGCTAATGAAACTTCAGTTTGTTCCAAGGAAATCTCACTGGACAACAAAACTACTGTTAAGGATAGGATGCATGTCCAGTAGAAGATGAACTCAATGGCATATTTAGGGGTTTCTTGTCTCACAATGCTATATGTATGCTTTTTTCTTTCTTTCTTTTTAATTTTATTTTTTATTTTTGTTTCTCTGTCTCTCTCTCGTCTCTCTCTCTGTCTCTCTCTCTCTCTCTCTCTCTCTCTCTCTCACAACACACACAAACAACCACACACACACACACACATACATTTGTGTATATATTATTACTTCTGGTTTTGTGTTTTTGTGTGATTCCTGAGTGTCTTAGTGTTTCAATGCTGTGAACAGACACCAAGAACAAAGTAACTCTTATAAGGACAATATTTAGTTGGGGCTGGCTTACAGGTTCAGTGATCATTCTAATCAGGTCAGGAAAATGGCAGCATCCAGGCAGGCAAGATACAGGAGGAGCTAAGAGTTCTACATCTTCTTCTGAAGGCTGCTAGCAGAATACTGACTTCCAGGCACAAAGGATGAGGGTCTTAAAGCACACACCCACAACGACACAACTACTCCAAGAAGGCCATGCCTACTCCAAAGAGCCACTTCTAATAATGTCACTCTCTGAGCCAAGCATTTACAAGCAGCACACTGAGTGTGCAAAAGAATGTGTTTCTAAATCTTTATTTGTGTCTTATGCCTTTTCTTGGACTGAAATTTGTCTACTTGCTTGTTTTTTTTTATTTCTAATTATGATATGTTTGGTTTTGTTTCATCCATTTTAAGTTTGACTTAATTATTTTATTTCATTCTATTTTTGCTCTTAGTAGGCTGTTTTCCAATGTGAGATGGGAAGTGAGTGTATTGGAATAGAAAAGTAAAACCATGATCAAAATATATTGCATGAAAAAAATCCATTTTCAATAAATAAGGACAAAAAAATATTTGTTCACCATTTGTCTACAGTAGACTTTAGTCTGTAAAGCAGCAATTATTTGATGAACTTAAGAGATTTCACATAAAAATGTCAGTTTAAAAAAGCATGCTTTGATGTGCAAAAAGTAATATAGTTAATACAGGAGAGTTCATTGTAAGGTAAGTCAGCTGATCTGAAGCATACATTTAAACCTGTCTCTGTCAGATGACATTTGTGAAAGTCCATTAATTCAGAGTTAGGGACAATTGCTTTCATATCTCACCCCCCAAGTGCTGCCACAGAAATATTCCTGATCCACAGGTCGTCTCTCTGAAGAAGACATTTTGATAGAAAAGCATTCATTTCAAAGGACTGTTGATACAAAACTAACTCATTACCACTAAATCTTCTTAAAGAAGGATAAGAAACCATTAATAGATTACTTATCAAGGTTGTTCCAAAATGAAAATTGATAAAAAAATATCTATATTTTGTGAGAATATCCAGATAAGAAATATTTTCAAGGCCACTGTGTTTCAAATATCAAATTCCTATAGCACCCTTCTTTGCTTCTCTGTATACTTCATAATGGCTTTATCAATGATCCCTTAGAGATGTCCTCGTTTATCTCTAAACCTATGCATGACAACAGAGTTTGAGAAAATAAAAATCTGGCTTGTGGTTTGGCCACAACTTAGAATTCTGTTTTCAATTATAAGAGTAGATTTTCACATTTCCTGGGAAATGAGCTGCCCTTGAGGCTGCTTGTCTTATTAGGTCCATAATGATTTTGGTTATTACATAAAAGGTCAATTATTTGTCAATCTTAAATAAATCTTAAGGAATTCATGTCCATCCAGTGTTGCACCATTACCTCTGATGGGAAGTAATTGTTCGCTCTACTTCTCCCAGAAACTAGTCTATCATGTCCTTTACAGAATCAACGCATAAATCACGGTAGTTTGTGAATCTGGCATGCTATGGTTGCAATCAGTTTCCTTTTAGATTTTAGAAGCTCTGCCAATCACAGGGAAAGAAAATGTCCTGTTTCACGTTTCTAAACAAGGCCATGTATACCAGGCATCTCTTCGTTACTACTATCCTGTGCTTAAATGGCTACCCCAAATGCTACTAGCCTGTCATCTGAGAAGCAGGAAGCTAGATCAAAGTAATGTCGCATATCTGCTGTCATTGTGAATTCTGCTTTCTCTCTGACTTGACCACAAATACTTTTCCATATTTCTGTCATAATAACACCTGTCACAGTATTTGTTTAACTAAAATATTTACAGTGAACTGGGTAGAGCTTTTTAAGAATTGAAAGAGATTGTCACAATAACTTTTCCTGTGTCAAATGAACCAATGTGTATTCATAACAGATACGGAAACAGGAAGAAAAAAAAAGTCCAGTGAGTTTTAAATGAACCAAGAATTTATTGGATTTGATGGAAGAAGACAGGACATGTTCAGGCAGAGTAGGGATCCTAAAATAGCTGTAGTGACTTCTTGTTGAGTCCAGAAATGACAGAAAAGAACTCTGCTTTTTGTTTCTGGAGGGGCAGCTGGATTTAGTCCTACTCCTCACCTCAATTTCTGACATAAATCATTTAAAAAGTCCCACGACTTTAAGTTAAATGGGATTATATTTTCTGGAACCCCCTCTTGTTATACAAGAATTGCTTTATGTGTGTCTCTCTCTGTCTCCGTCTCTATCAAACTCTTGCTCTTGCAGATTCCCTCTCTCTCTTCTCCCTCATCCCTTTAAGTTTCTCCCTATGAATCTATAGTAAACTCCTCTCTAAAACACATCTCTCATGTTGCGGTAATTTCATTCTTCAAATCCATGAGAAAAAGAACACTAAATTTATTGTCCTAGAACAGTTTCTGTGGCTTTTGAGTCTTTAGTGATCCTTTTTATTGAGATAGAACATATTCTCAGAGATACCACGATGTTGTCATACAGATTGACTAACCAAAACCAGCAATCTGGATTATGAATTACTTGAATATAAGGACTTCATTTACCTTCCCATCATAGGTAGAGTCTTAAACATGTCTGCTACATAGTGTCAGTTTTATTATTTATTGAGTGAATGAAAGAACAAGAAAATCGTGTCTACTCATATATCCATGACATGGCTTTCTTTTTTGTAGATATATCTAGACAAGAATCTTAGTAGCCATATTAAGGTATGAAAAACAGGAGCAGATATTAATTTAGCATACCAATATGCTCTAAGCCATGAAGGAAGCAATACTAGTTGCTCTGATTTGCATATGCTTATCAGGTGAAGGTCAAATATTTGGGAGCAGAACTTCTAATTTTAACAGTGGAAAGGTGGCCAGCAACCAGATACTTTTGCTCTAGGATACATGGCAAGGCTGAACTTAATTTAGACTGAAAATGACATTCAATGTCATTGGCATGTATGAACATGGCACGGAATCAGATATTTTTGGTAATAGTTGTAATCCAGAAGGACTCCATTGCAAATAGATCAGACAGTATAAAATTAAGTTTAAACCTTTACTACTCAGCATCATGCCCATGAATCCCAGCATGCATTGTCTTTGTTCTCTCTCTTTCTCATACATATTATTTTCAACATAACTTATATTAGATATGTTGTGACATTAGTCCATAGAGCTTAATATTTTTACTTGTAGTGATTACGTGAGTGAGATATCTATGATGTTTTGAGCACTATTCAAAGGAAAGATGAGGAGAACAGTAAATGATAGTTTTCTGACTTCATCTCAGCTCAGAGTCAATGACACTGAAGCTATAATCATAAGAATGGGCTTGTTCTTATTTAAAAAGAGAGCAATTAACAAAAAGAAACCATCTCGCAGAAAGTTGCCATTAAGAGAGAATTAAAGTTTATGAACTGGGAAATTACATGACAAAATATATTTGAAACTATATCCAACCAGTATTGTAAAATGTAATTTAGAAGCAACAACAAGGAAGCAGAACAAGAGGAGACAATATTAATAAAGATATATATGTATATATATGTGATACAACTTTCATAACAGCTGGGAAATAGCTCAGTTGGTAAAATATTTTCTGCACAAGCATGAGGACATCAAGTAGGATTCCCAACACCCATGTGGAAAGGCTGGTGTGGAGGCTGCAATCCAACATCTGGGAAAGTAAAGACAGCATTTCTCTACACTTTTTTTTATCATATCCTATATGTATTTTATGACTAACATCCACTTATAGTGCACACATACCATGCATGTTATTTGGGCTCTGGTTACCTAACTCAGGATGATATTCTCAAATTTCATCAACAGGGAGATGGTCAGATGGCCGTGAGAATGAATGGAAATCTGCAGCTGGAGGGGATAAGGGGAATACAGAGGATATGCCAGAAACCTGGGATAAAGGAGGCACTCATAAATCAATGTGGTGGGGGTGACCTTAGCTGTGTCTCACAGCATTGGGAATATGGATTCTGAAGAGCCTGCCTATAGCCAGACAGGAAATCCATTGGACCAATATGAACACCAACCTATCCACAAATATTTTGACCTCAAATTTATTCTGCCTACAAGATATTCAGGGACAAGGAATAGAGCAAAGACTGAGGGAATGGCTAAGCAATAACTGGCCTAAGTAGAGACCCATCCCATGGGCAAGCATCAATCTCTGGAACTATTAATGACACTGTGATGCTTACAGGAGTCTAGCATGGCTGTCCTCTGAGAGACACTACCAAGGATCTGACTTATAGGGATGCAGAGACACACATCCAAACAGTTCATGGAACTTGGGGACTTTTAAGAAGTTTTGAGGGCCCAGAAAAGAATAGGAACTCCACAGGAAGACCAATAAAGTCAATTTACCTCGACAATTAGGACTCTAAGAGACTGAACCATCTACCAAAGAACATAAATAGACAGAACCTGGACCCCTGCATATCTGTAGCAGTAATTCAGCTCTGTCTTCATGTGGGCTCCGAACAACTGGTGAATAAAATACCCAGGGTTCGGGAGCCTCCACCTTCTCAGAGAAGGAAAGGATGGGGAAATGGGGAAAAGAATTGTGGATTGTGGGTGACTGGGAGGGAAGATCAGCAAGCTATAGATAGATAAATAGATAGATAGATAGATAGATAGATAGATAGATAGATAGATAGATAGATAGATAGATAGTAGGTAGGTAGATAGGTAGATAGGTAGATAGGTAGATAGGTAGATAGGTAGATAGGTAGATAGGTAGAGAGGTAGGTAGATAGAGATATCTTAAAAGATACAGAAGACCAATATTAATTCAATCTTTCGTAAGATTTAGACTCAATTTCCTCTTCTTTTGTCTCCCTCATGATATAGCCATCTCTAAAAATTATTAACAAAGGAAAGGTTTATGAAACTAAATAACTCTATTCAACACATCTATTACAACCTTGTCACTCAGAAGAGGCACTCTGTAGAAGTTTTAGTAATACCCACCTTAATCAATATGGCAAAAGCCTGTTATCATACTTCTTTCAGTTGTGACATTGTGATATGGTAATTTTATTTCCTGTTCATAGGCCTATTTTAATATCTGCATTTCTTTCTGGACCTATATTAATACTACTAACAGCCTGTATGTGGGATATGTTCCTCTATTTGGGCTATCTTGTCTGGCCTCAGTGGAATAGCCTAGCCTCATGGAGACTTCATGTGCCAGGGTTTGGGGATAACCTGCAGGGCCTCCACCCACTCATAGGAGAAGAGAAGGAGACTTGGGAGGGATTTTGGGAGGGCATTACTGAGATGTGGGCATGATTGGGATGCGAAGTGAATAAGTTAAAATGATACAAATAAAAATTTTAAAAATAAAAGTTGAAACTCATTTTCTAGAAATAAATTTCTATTCCTTCTCCAAGGTTACTCTGAGCATGCAAATATTATTTAATAATATTTCTATTCATTGGGATACAAATAGTATTCATACCATATAGTAAGTGGTTGTCTCTGACATATCAGCTGTCTAAACTGACATAGAAATGCTTAGAATGTACTAAATTAATTAAGATCATATACTTCTTGGTTGTATACAAAAGTGCTATCTATCTCAGATACCCCAACGTCCTGAAGTTATACTTAAGCAGAATATGTTGGGAGCTGCAACAATTTCTCATATGGTATATTTCTTGTTACATAGGGAGGAAGACCTGAGTTTGGATGCCTGTATGACTCTCTATATGCTCATGTACCCAGCCCACACACATATACCCACCCTCACATATACACAGTAACATATAAATATGCACACGCACACAAATAAGATACATTGCATTGCCTATAGAATGAGAATCATGAATTCAGAAGTGATCAAAAATAATTGTTAGTATATTCCATTGAAATGAAATAACACAGATTAGTAATATTAGAATTGCCAGCCACTATGGATCATCAATACCAGCAGCTAGATTTTGTTTGGAGAGTTAATTACTCTGAATTTATTTGATTTGGACATGCAAGTGAAATAACTTCGCGTTTATTGCTTCTTACACAAGATTAAAAGTTGATAATGATTATCTCACAAAGCCTAGCGTGGAAACACAACTGTGTAAACTGTGAAAGGTGAGCGTAAACTTGGTTCAGATGGGTTTTAAATTCTGAAACTCATTAGAGTCACTGCTTTTGTTTGAACAGCTGTTGATCTGCAAATAAATTCAGCGTCAATGTTTATATTAAATATTTAGACACAATGTACATTATTTTAATCCAACCAAAAGTATCCATAATATTCACCAACATCATATGCCTTTGCTTTAAAGTAGACCCAAGAGGTTTTAATCAAATTTTTGTTTTAATTATTTTTCCACATTAAGATTGTCTAGCTACAAAAGGCAGGAGTTTCCTAGATGCCAATGAATAGTTGGTAAGTGGATGGTTTTGTTTTAGCAATGAGATACCCAGTCACAAGCATTGTCAAAGTGTTCCTTGCAGTGAATTAAAGCGGAGAGGCAGTTCACAGTATTTACTAAATAATTTGCACTCGGGGGTGAATTTTATACATTTTTTTTTATTGTTTTTTTCCTCAGAAGAATGTAATATACTTGCTTTGTCTTAATGACATTGTCAGTGTGTGTGTATATGGTTGTATTTCACTGATCCATAAAAGAAATGTATAGACAAAAATCCTCATTTTTGTTCAGCACATTTCTTGTCATCCTGCTATGATACTAAATATTCATAACTATTTTTATAAATAAAAGTCCTTAGAAGGTGTTATAAAAGGCAAATGATTTTAGATTTTCTTTGTACTCTTAATTTGATGTGTGTAGGCTTGAGTGTTGAGTAGACTATGGTAACTTTGTACTATTGTAGATCATTTCTGATGTCCACTCCATTTCTAATGGTGCAAGGTAGTGGTGGGGGTTAAAGTAGTGGTGGAGGTTGAGAGAGACGGAAAGAGGGAAATAGGCAGATTGCCTAAAGACTTGTTATAAGGTTTTAATGAGGAATTATGAAATATAATACCAAAAGTGTTGTCTAGGGTCTGGAGAGATGTTTCAGAGCACAGAGAACTCTTTCCAATAACCAGGATTTGACAGTCAGCATCCAATGATGGACAGCACTGTTTATACCTCTAGATTCAAGGGAGCTGCATCCCTCTTTTTGTTCTACAGACACTGTATCCTTGGTTTACATATAATCAGCTAAAGCACCATGAAGACTTAAAATAATAATTAAAAAAAATTAAATTGGAAACATATGTTGCATCATAGAGCTCTTGTCAAAGAATTGTTTGCATATGGCAATGAATTAGCATTCCAGCAATCACTTATCCTTTAAAATACAAAGTAATCTGTAACCACCTGATTAAGGAAAATATAGATGATGCTTCGTTTTGCATTTGACTAGGGTCTAGCACACTCATCAAATGCTGGGAAAGTTGGAGTTTAGGAATTATGAGGTGATTTTGGAAGGTCTTCCAATGAAGGGTGGGATACAGTAGCCTATTTTGATACAATTATGAGTCTATTTGTTTCTCTGTCTGCTGATGTAGAACTTGGCAGCAAGAAGCTGAGTAAGCAAAGAGGCTTTTATTGGCTTTCTTTCCTCATATCTCTGTTCTTTGGTAGTGTTCTGGGGCAGGGCTTCATATGACTGTGTGTTCCACTTTCTACAAGTGACTTTTATTGTGTGTATCTTTAAGATCTCATCTGCTATTTGATTGTTTTGTCTTTGCTGACAAGCTGTATCCCACATTTCTAGAACATACCAGGGACTGTGTTTTTCTTAATTGTCTATGAATCACCAATATTTACATATCAATTGTTTCATAGATTTGCATTGAATTGATGTGGTGCCTTTGAAAAGGAGATGCATGTTTTCTCCATTCTATCATATTATGTCTAAGCTTCAGGTAACACTTTATAATGAACTTCCCTTATTTTGAAAGGCAAGTATTCGAATTCTGAATTAGGAAAGAGTAATATAACAAGATCTGAGGAAACACAATATATAGGGGACACATAGCCATACTTTTGTGGTATATATATTATATATATATATATATATATATATATATATTAAAAAAAAAAGGCTGTAGAAAGTAAAACAGAAGAATGATGTTATGGACAAAATAATTTTTTAATATTATTTTAAGGATATTAATATATGATAAATACTTAAAACTGTGTCAATTTTGCTCAAATATTCCAATCTCATGGAACAGTCAATAATAGGTTTAGTACAGCACATATAATCAGAACTTAGATTTTAACTTACTGATGAGTTACTAGTGTATCTTTACTACTGTCATTTGGGAGGTACTCCTACATTCTTAGGAAGAACAATGTGGTGGATGGAATAATAGAGTATAATGACATGGATATTCTGTGTTTATTTTACACATGGCTTTGCAAAGCATGGATAAACTATAATGCATAATTTAACTACTGTTTTATTTCACTCTTTCAACAGTGTGCACTGGATCCAACGATCCACTTGCCTAGTAGGAGAGGAGAAAATGTATACTTCTATTCAGTTTGGTTAAAGTTTAACTTTCAGGTTTTTCTTCCACATGAGATCTTGAATTAAACTGGATTCCTGCAAAACTATCTCCAAAAATATTAAATTTGAATTAGTCTATAATAGAGATCAGGAGAGGAGTCATGAAGACAGTATGAAACAAAATAAGCAAATAAATAATTAAGAGTGAGGTGAATGTGGGGTGGATTCTGAATCTAGGAAACAAGTTGGAAGAGAACAATGGAAAGAAACAGGTTTATCGATGCAGCTTTCATGAAGGAAATATGGAAGAAAGTCCTCAACACAATGAGTGAGAATAAGAAAGAGGCAAAAATAGAGAATGGGAAAGAAGGGAGAAGAGACAAACAATGAGGGAGAAGGGAAGCCGATTTGAATAAGATAATAAGAAGTGGAATTCAGATACATGGAAGGAGGAGGAATAGACATTGTGAATAGGGATTAAGAATGTAAATACAGTTAAGAGAAATTATTAGATTAGAGGTGGGATTCAACACAGTATTCACAAATGTAAACTAGTCTGTCTGATATAGCAACATTGAAACATGCAAAGTCAATATGCATCAGATAGAAGGAAGGGATTTCACAAAGAATGTAAATAACATTGAATCTTACAATTGCAGCAGAGCTGATTGCAGGAAGGATATAGCAATACAGACCAGATACATGATTATTATACAGTAACAGGCAAACGACAAAAATTATGAAATAGAAAAAAATGGTATATTACAGCAGGTCCACCAACACAGACTTGTAGGAGAATCCATCACTTACATTAACAACTGAGTTAATGTGATTAATTGTTATATACAGTAGAAGAAGATATGGTTTAGATAATAGTGTCTAGAAGATTATAAATAGAGGCACAAGGGAGCACACTGAGTGATCTAGGGGTCTATCGAGATGGAAATTTTGGGCAGCGACTCTAGGAGAGTGATAGCTGGAGAGATCCTAACTTTTGTGAAATAATAGGAAGATTGTTCAGTATCATTTGGCATCAGGTAAAGCAAATCAAAATCACAGTGGGTACCATTTCACAGATACTAGGATGGCTGCAATTGGAAACAATGAGATAAAATAATACCAGTTAGAGGATACAGAAATAAGAAAACATTTGCACACATTGGTGGTAGGGAATATAAAGACTTAAGCTGTTGCTCAATACAAATTAAAAATTTTTAAGATGATAAATACATAAATATCATATGATCATGCCTTGTCACATCTAAATGCATGTAAAAATCTATTGAAAGCAGGTATTTGATGATATGTGTGGTCAAAATGTTCGCATTGGTTGCAATAATGAAAGATAGATCAAGTCAAATGTTCCTGAGCAGTTAGATAGATAACCAAGTTTTTGGTATGCATATATACTGTATGTAGATGAAAGAAGACATTGTACTGATATAAATAAATGAATGTAAATAAAATAATGGACACTAAATTTACTGTTGCAAAATAACTCAATATTTATTTTTTTGTTTTTTATTAGATATTTTATTTATTTACATTTGAAATGTTGTCTCCCTTCCCGGTTTCCCCTCCTGAAATCTCCTATCCCATTTTCCCTCTTTCTGATCCTATGAGGGTGTTCCCCACCCACCCACCCACCCATTCCCCTCCCCACCCTGGCATTCCCTATACTGGGACATCGAGCCTTCATATGACCAGGGACCTCTCCTTCTATTGATGTCAATAAAGCCATCCTCTGCTACGTATGTGGCTGGAGCCATGTGTCCCTCCATGTGTACTCTTGGGTTGGTGGTTTAGTCCTTGGGAACTCTGGGAAGTCTGGTTCATTAATATTGCTGTTCTTCTTATGGGGTTGCAAACCCTTTCAGTTCCTTCAGTGCTTTCTCTAACTTCTCTATTGTAGACCCATTGCTCAGTCCAATGGTTGGCTGTGAGCATTTGCCTCTGTATTTGTCAGGCTCTGGGAGAGCCTCTCAGGAGACAGCTATATCAGGCCCCTGTCACCAAGCAATTCTTGGCATCTGCAATATTGTCTGGGTTTAGTGTCTGTATATGGGATAGATCCCCAGGTGGGGCAGACTCTGGATGGCCTTTCCTTCAGTCTCTGCTCCACCCTTTGTCTCTGCATTTCCTCCCTTGAGTATTTCGTTTCCCCGTCTAAGAAAGACTGAAGCATCCACACTTTGGTCTTCCCTCCTCTTGAGCTTCATGTGGTCTGTGAAGTGTACCTTGGGCATTTCAAGAAATTTATATTATTTGATTTCATCTTTAAAACAGGACAAAGGGAGAATCTATACAATAGGTTTTAAATATTAAGGAAATCTGATAGGGATACATAATTAAAAACAAGAGAGGAGAAAAGAAAGGTAGGAAGGGACAGAGGAAAGTAAGAATAAAGAAAGCAAGAGTGAAACAAAGAATAAAGACAGATCATGCACATATTTTAGGGGGAGGATCGAAAGACAACAAACAACAGAAAGAGGATTAAACTAGGTAAAGAGATTGGCTTAAGAAATTGGCAGTAATAAAGCTGAAATATAAATAAGGAAGAAGCCTAATACATTATTACTTCAGGAAGTGAGAAGATGGGACTCATTTCAATAACTCTTCAAAGGGCTAAACCATCTCGACTTGATCTCAGGTAAGGGGTGAATTTAGCTAGGAACATAAGATTGCCAGAAGACACCACTTTTGAGGAAAGATAATACTTCTTGTATACACAGGTCTGAATTTTCCAGAGTTAGGTTTGACAAGAAGTCTGAGTTTGAAATGTATATTTGGTGCTTATCATTTTGTGGCTAGCTGTTTAAGTCTTGGCATCATAAGAGATGTCCCTTCCACACAATTTCACGAAGAGCAATTCAGCTCTGCATATTTCTGATGAGATGTCAAGCCTTATAATTATTTTCAGGCTGAAAAGTTTTAGAGAAAATGTAAGAATGAAATTCAGACAGAAATCCTTAGGGAGGTCATGCCATATAAAGCATCACTGCTGAGAGCAAGGTTTCACCAAGGTAGGATTCAACAGAGCCAATTATCCAAAAATTTGTGAGCAAAGTGGTCTGACTGATACAGAGAGAATACCACCCAGTCACAAAATATTCTTTCCTGTTCTGAATCGCTAAGGTGTGAGTGTGTGTGGATGTGTGTGTCTGTGTGTTTGCATTTGTGTGTGCGCATTCCTGTGTGCATTATCCGTGGAGACACAATGATTCTAAAGTTAGGTAAGAACTATTAATTGAATGATACTAGATTTTGTCATGTACTTGACATCCTCAGCAAGAAGGACACCTTCTTTCTTGACACCTGAGTGATAGGGGATGTGGACTGACAAAAACAATTTTATCATTTTCCTTGGACAAATTCTTTCCAAATATTCCAAGAAAGAAATCAATAGGCAAAATTAATCTTAGCTGAAAATATTTTTGAGTCATATCCTCTTTGGGTGCATAGGATTGTGCTGAGTAACTTAAAAATGATTGTAAAACTTACATTGAATATGGAATTGCTAAGGCAAAGTGTGAACAATGTAAATACCCAAGCAAGCAGCCTGATGCTTGATTGTGTAGTGTGAGAAATAATTGAAAATTCATAATGTGAGGTACTATTCCTTTATAATTATTTGGTTGGACCATGCTATTTCACCAATACTATCTTCTTTAGTCATTGCATTTTTTTTGGACAAGTCCAATCACACATGTACCTGTGTTGATTTCCTCTTGAAAAAAAATGCATTTTCAATAAATTTTAACCACATAATGAAGCATATAGGAGATTTAAGAGTAAAAAAAATGATTGGATCAAACAATAAGATTTACATATTTTTATACCTAGGTTTATTTCAATTGTGGAATATTAAGCCATCATATAATATATAATTAAGAGTAATTAAAAATTAACATAGCTGACAATAGAATGTTACCTATGATCCAGTAGAAGATTAAATTTAGTCAACTGTGGACAAAGCATAGATATATTAGGAGGGCATAAATGCAAAAATGAACAGCAATAATTTATACAATAAAGAAAGAGTTATATGAGATGAACAGTTGATAGACAAATGAAAGAGAATCGTGCTAATAAAAATTATTAGGAGTGTGAAATATTTTATGGAGGTGATGGTGAAACAATAGTTTGATTTAGGAGAATTTATTGGAGTGTGTTTGCAGAAGTCATTATTCATATTAACTGACATCTAGGATATACGTTGGTGAACAAAGACCAGGATATCACCACTCAAAGAAACTTTTAATTAATATATGGTTCGTAATTTTCTTTACAATAAACAGCAGACTCAGCTTGGAATAGGCAGCTGACTGCTGAATATGTTAAGTGTTACCCATTGCCATGTACAAAGATTAAGGCCCAAATCATACCTCTGTGGCTATATCTTCATGCTCTCACACAATTTACTTGAATAGGATGATGATATCAAAGTTGTGAGTGAAAATTATATCGAGTGCTGGTTTAGAGTATTTTTGTGACAAGAAGTGTTCTGCATTCTGTATGCATATTATTTTCTAACTTGAGGCTCAAAATAATACTGTAAAGAACGTGTTACAATTGTTTCTTATTTTTTTTTTTTTGTAAAGAAATAGAGTATAAAGGGGCAAAGATGTCTTTCCAGGGTCACATAGTTTGTTTCAGAAACACATATAGCCTACATTTATTTATTTCCAGTAAATTCTTTGTCCTTGCTTTGAGCATCACTAGTAAGCACTGGAGCTCAAAAAAGCAGGATGCAGATGCTAAATCTGTTTATCATTTTAAAACATCTCATCAACTCAAGGGGAAAAGCAAAAAGAAAAAAAAACCAGCAGGATTGAGAAAAGAGCACGCTAATTAATAGTTTCCTCAGTACAGACAAAGACAGGACCATTAGAGTCTTCCATTTTCTCTCAGAATCACAGTACCCATCCGAATGTTCCATCTATCATTTCACAGCTTGAAAACAATCAAATTATAGTCTTTAAAGGAAAGGTAAATCCAGCCTGGAGATTGATGTTTTTTAAATGAGCAGAATTTGCTGAGCTGGCCCAGGAAAAAAATAAAGCAACAATATCACAAAAGAGAAAATAAATGAATTCGAGAGTTAGAGCAGCAGATCACTGTAGCATCTACCCAAGGGTGTGGAGGGAAGAGTTACTTAAACTAAGGATGCACTATTCAGCACCAATACTCAGAAGCTGGCTACTGTACATAGAAACTTAACTAAGCCACTATCTAGACATCATGGCTAAAAGGAACTAGCACACTCAAAATAACATGTTGCTGTTACAGATTTGTTAGATTGCAGACCTTAACAGACATTCCCCCTTTTAAAGAAAACATGTTACAGCCTTTCAGAACTCAGGCTATGCCTGTACCTGAGTCTCCCCTTCTACACATGAATGACAGACAAGTAACACCCACCCACTCTGGCCATACTCCGCCCCTTACCACAACCCTCAGTCGTGTCTTCACCAAGGAAAATTTTAGATTTGTATCTAGTACATTCCAGCCAGGCTTCTGGCACACATGCAAGGTTAAATGTTGTAGAATATGTCCATTGTGAAAACCTATACAAATCAGAAACATACTTCATTTCCTGACATTGAAACAAACATTTCTTTAGGGCCCCATCATGGCTGTTTCTGCCAAGCAAATAAAGTTTTTCCTAATAAAATGCTTCTGAAGGTACGTTGACTGGGATTCTTTCTACTGAACCTACGATATCCTCTTTTTTGTTTAAAAATAACCATTCAATGATTATTGACATTGGCTCACCCCTTGGTACTACAAAACACTAAAACAGAAAAAAAAAACTTGCAATGCCTGTTTCATGGCCCTTTCTGCTACCAAAAATGTGAAATCATGCAGCATAAAGTTCTATCCTCTTAAGAAATGTACAGTATTCTTAGCTACAGGAACGATTATATAGAAGATATTTAGTACTCTGCTGTCGCTTTTTCTTTAATTAATTAATTAATTAATTTAATCTTTAGTCATATATTAGATCCCAGTTTTTCCTCCCTCCTCACCTCGAAGTATCTCCACCTTACCTCCTTTCTCCCCAGATGTATGCTTCCTCAATTTAACTTCAGAAAAACAGCATCCCTCCCAGGGATTTAAACCAAACATTATAAGTTACAATAAGACTTGGCACTAGGTACATAAGGCTACTCAGTAGGAGGAAAGGAGTCCCAAGAGCAGTTAAAAGAGTCAGATGACAGCCTCTGCTCCCACTGTTAGGATTCCCATAAGAATGCAAAACTATACAACCACAACCTATGTGCAAAGGACCAAGGTAAGATCCATACTGGCTCCTTGATTGCTACTTCAGTCTCATTGAGCCCTGGCTATTGTTATTTCTTTTTCCTCTTCTTCCTCAGGATTCTCCAAGATTCTAACGTTTAGCTATGGGTCTCTACATTTGCTTCTATCAGATGTTAGATGAAGTCTCTCTAAGGAAGATTATGGTATTCCCTGGTCTACATACAGGTCTACAACTATAGCAGAATACCATCAGGAATAATTTCATTGATTTTTTTTTTTAACTTATCATGTTTGGATCTATCCTAGGTTTCTAGGCTTTCCAGCCCCTGGTTCCTGGCCCTCCAGGCATTGTCTGGCATGGGTTCCCTGTTCTAGAGTGGGTCTCAAGTTGGACCAATCATTGTTTGGCCACTCCCTCCCACAAGTACTGAGCCTTCTTTACTCAAGCACATCTTGCAGGCAGGACAAATTGTAAATCAAACGTTTTGTAGCTGGATGATATTTATCTACTGCAAGCTTTCCCTGATGAAAGCCAGTTCATGCTTCAACTGATCCATTACTAGTAGTCTTGACATGAACAAAGACATTTTTGCCATCTTGTCATTATATCCTTGTCAATAGCCATTCTATTCCATGAGTTTGTCTCTTTTAGACATATAAAGTATGGGAATCTGGGATGATATACATTTCTGTGCCTAGCTTATTTCGCTTAGCAGTGTGCTCTCAAGATTTATCTACATTACTGTAGGTGGTAGAATTTCCTCTTTTGTGTGTTACAGGTAGTAAAAGTCCCATCTCCAAGATTATATAACCAGTAGCAATTACTAGATGAGCCTATAGCTTGAAGACATGTCAGCACACAAATGCAGAACATCAAGTATAGAGCAAACACCCAAGCTGATATGAAATGTTCAATAATACTGTTCTCATACAATTCCCATACATTTTCTGTTTCAACAAGTTGGACTTTAGTAGAATTACTGTTTGATCTATGTTAATACTCTCTCTGTGGCTACAGGTAAGAATTAATTTTTCCCAGTGAAACACCTGAAACAAAATTTGTTAGAGAGTAGTTTATCATTGAGATGGACCCCAATTTTTATTGCTGTGTTTTAATTAGAAAAGTTACTGCTATAAGTAAAATGAAAAAGAAAAACAATATTTTCACAATAGTGTATAAAGGAAAGAGAATCGGTACATGGCTGGTTGATTATATAGTATCCATTAAATCTCTATTATGAAAAATACCTTTCCCAACACCTTTAATGGCTCAAAGGGGTTGAAAGGAAACCTAGTCAGATGATACATCCAAAGGAAGAAACAATTACAATTAGAGAATACAGTCAGACCTATTGAGAAAATTACTGAGTATATCCACAGAAAAGTCTGTGTTTTCTGACTCTCATAGAGTGATGTTTCAGGCATGGTGTAAATTAATATTTAGAAAATGTTCAATATTGCAATTAAGATATCAGCTTAAGTCAAATAGTCTTTGCAATTGCAGCTGAAATAGAATTGAGCTGCCATGTCATATTCTGAGAGAAATTCAATTCCCTGACCCACTCTCCATTGACAGCTTTGATTGAATTTTGCTTTTATACTTTTGCCTGCTATTTCTTTCTCCCACTGAATTAGAAAAATTTTCATTTTCTTTGTATTTCTTAGGTTTCAAGCAGTGCATTAACCTAAAGGAAGGCACACAGCTTATTCTCAGATACCTGATGTTAGGTACTGAATAGTTCCTTTTCTTTCTAAGGTTCCTTGTTGAAGTATAATACTAAAACATGGAAACCTAAAATGTTTCATGTATTCAAAGATGTGACTATGCCCAGAAACATCATGACTGGCCATCAGTGTCTACTAGCTCAACTCTTCTGGCATGTTGCTCTCTTTAATTCATCTCAGAATCTTTTCCTCTCCCATCTTAGCTATGTCAAGCACAGAAATCCTGAATGTGATTATTTTGTTACGTACAATTTTCTTTTTATATATATTTATGATTTTGTTTATGTGACCTGCTCTAGAATAACAGCGACCAATTGTTAGAGCATAGAACACAAATTTTGAAGGAGGATTGTCTCGTATCATAGCTTTCTAAAAATTTAAATGATGCTCTTTACTGGTCGATGCACTAAACCATGATAGCATAGTAGAAGAAAGAAGGATACATGGAATTCGGAACTTCCACTGGAGGAAAGCCAATTCATATGACCAGGAGAATTAGAAATATTGTAATCAAGGCTCAGTATTAAACTGAGGCTGGAAGCCATCAGACGACTTAAACCTCGAGCTATCTCATGAGTTATTGTCAGATGGTGTTGCTCCTGACAAAGAACATCAAGTAAGTGTCACTATGAATTCACTCAAACACCACCACCACCATCACCACCACCAACAGCCTTTTTGATAGTTTTAGTAAATAAAAGCAAAAACAAACAAGCAAAATTCTTAGAGGGCTCCCTTAGATTCCTCTAACTGGATAAAGCTTAATGATCTACACCAGGACTCAGTGCAAAAATATCACCTAAGAAGAGACATCCAAACTTGGAGTTTTGGTTTTTCTTAATCATAAACTGGATACAAAACGTGCTTCAGAGTATGTTGTGTTTGGAAAAGAGGAAGTACACCTGAAGATAAAGCAAATCCAGTTCCTGTCTTTGCACTATGATAATCAATTATTAAATCTCTAAACTACAAGGAATCCAACCTTAAGCTAATTACAAAAGCATATTACTTTGAAAGTTCAAACCCCAAATGCTTTGGCCTAATAATAAGCAAAGATTATTTTCTATGCTCATCTTCTCAGATCAGGAAGTCTAAATGCATAGAGAACACAAGGCATACATAAAACAAAATGGCAAGTGTGTCCCAAGTGTCTCAACCAAAATACTATAAAATGGGCTTGAAAGGAGAAAATATATTGGCTTTTACTGTGATAGAAAATATGTGGTTTTTATGTCATCAGAAAATATATAAAAATACAAAAAAATGTAAATGTGGCTTTGATACATTTATATGGCTTCTATATAAAACCCAACGAGATCCTGGGACATTTGGATGTTAGATCTTTATAAAATTTACTCTACTTAATGACAAACAACCAGATGTCTTATTTCAAGAATAATTCTCAAAATTAAAAAAAGATAATTGCTGTAATTCTGATTATCCACAGGTCATGTAAACTATTTTCTTCTATCAATAGTCATTTTTTGTAATATATAATGTACTATTTTTAAAAGTTTATATTTTTCTGTCATAGCATAAAACAACACAGAAGAAATCAACAAATAGATCACCAAATGCCCTAGGTTAGAAATAGTTGTTATTCTCATTTTTGACAGTCATGGAAATCAATTATTAGAAAATCTATCCTCAATACATAAACGGAAATGGGCTGGGGACAGAAATTAGAACAGGGAGGGTATTATAGTCCTGAAGTGTTAGAACATGGGATTCTAAGGCAGGAGATACCAAGTTTAAGAGAATGCTGGGCTCCATATGGAGATCCTATTTTTGAAGGAAAGAAAAGAAGGGGATATGGGACAAAAGCAAAGGAAATGGGAAGGGAGAGATGGAAGTAAATAGAAGCAGATGGAGGGACTGGAGAGAGGGAGGGGAAGAACAATATCAATGATTGGAAAGCTTAAGGATGGATAATTAGAATACGAGAAAGGAAAAATACATGGAAGAATAATAAAAATTACTTTTATATTATTGTTAATAGCATCAATATTTTAAGTTCATTTACTTTTACTTGAAGGATAAGAAAAGAACCTTGAGAAAAAATAGAAATAAAATATTTCCACAACAAAGAAGTATAATGTATTAAGAATCCTTAAAAGATTAAGCCAATAGATTATTAAAATCATTAAGAGTTTAGCATATTTTCCTACATGCTTAAATCTGTATGGATTGAGTTCTTTTATGCAAATTACATTATTAGCACTCTGAAACTTTTTATACCCATCCAATTTTTATTGCTAATTACATTAGTGTTACTTTGCTAAGGATTATACATAGTACATTCTGTTCTGAATCCATAATTTTCTGTTGTTGAGACTTAGTTTTCTAAAAGGATTAAATAATTCCCAGTTTTTAGTATAGAGCATATTTTAAGACACTTAAAGATAAACTTAGTGTATTGGGGGGGGCTCAAATATTAATTTGAACAAAATCTTATCCAACTTAAAACTTGTTGAAGTGTGTTACTCTGTAATTAGAGAATAGTCACAAGGGTTGTTGCTTTGGCTGTCATCATGAGATCGCATCACATGATACATAGGAAACTGGGATTACATTATCTCATCTGGAGTGGAGAGATGTTGTGTCTAGCAAGTACAGGCAGCACCCCACTAAACGTCTTATTTCACAACAAGTGACTTTCTGTACCAAAATACCAGATATGCCAATGCTGAAACAATTTGATAATCCAATTTCCTGCCGATTTCCATAGTTTCTGCCTGAGGTGGTTTTGAGTTACTTATGCATCCCTCTCTTCTTGAAATTATAGATGATTGCCTCCTCTGAAAATACCTCAAATGAACACATTTAAAGCGTTTTTACCATCTCACAGCATCTTCCACATGGCAAATGAGTCTCCCTCTCCTTCCAACAAGAAGCTGAGGGGTCTCCTACAGTTCTTACACAGGAGACTAAACTAACTGCATGGAGAGATGAGAAACCTGGTGTAGATTCAGTTCTTCAATTTGGATAAGACTTTGGGGGTCTAATGCCAAGTGGTTTATTTTTAGCATATTTAAAAGAGTACAGTTTGGAAAGAGGTTTCCAGGCAACAATCAGTCCAATTCCAGGTGCACAATAAGGCTTAGTGTGGTCTCTGATCTAGATAACATAGTGGTTTGCAGGTTATAAAGTATATGTGAAAGTATATGTAAAGTATATGTGAAAACTTCCTTAAAGATGGGTGTGGATCTGGGGAGGAAAGAGTCTGGAATTATAGCAGCGAGTTAGAGTGAGGTCTTTCCCTACAGATAGAAAAACGGTTACTAGATCGTTAACCTCCACTCTTAGCTTTCTGGATGGAATGAAGGTATTTGATTTTTCTTCTCTCCATTAAGGAGACATCCCTGTGTGATTTGACTTTGCTGGTTCTCTTAGTGCTTTGTTGTGAGTATTAGGCCCTTGTGCCTCTACAAGGAATCATTCTTTTCTGAATAAAACAGATTACAGGGAGCCAGAGAGATGACACAGCAGTAAAGAATGCTTAGGACCCACATGGAATTTTAAAATCAGATGCTAGCTATCAACAGTCTAAAATTCCAGAATGGAGTTCAACACCATTTTCTTGCCTCCCCAGGTATTAGGCATCCATATAGTACATAGGCATTCATTCAAGCAAAATTTCCATATACATAGAACAAAGATAATTTTAAAATATTTTAAAGTGTTGATCTTTTAAATTTAATTCTCCATTGTCTTCTACAAAACATTTTCTCCCATAAAATCTTTATAAAGTAAAACTTTTACCTCTAGATCTGTCTTCAGTGCTTTGGGTTTTATATTAAGACCTGTGGTTCAGTGTGAATTGATTTGTATATAGTAAGAGAGAAGGATCTATTTTCCTTCTACTTTTGGTGGATATCCAGGTTTTTGTTTATTTGTTTGTTTAGTATCATTTGTTGAAAATACTATCTTTTCTCCAGAGTACTTTTTAACCTCTTAGCATAAATCAAGTTGTTTCAGCTCATAGTTATGAGTTTATATTCCGATCCTTCATTCTATTCTAAGTATGTGTCTGGTTTTGTGTAACTACCTTGCTGTTATATGATTGTGCATTATAACTTCATATAGGGAGTTACAGTATTAGCTCAGAAAGCATTTAATTTGGTAAGAATGTTTTGTCTAGGAAGGGTATCTTGTGTTTCCACATGAATTTTAATTTTTTGCATGTGATTTTATGAAGAATGGAGTTGCAATTTTGTTTAGCATTGTATTGAATATGTAGGTAGATAGCTTTTGGTAGAATAAATTTTTTTACATTTCTAATTTTACCCATTTATGATCATAGAGGGTCTTCTCCATTCCTTTCTTAATTATCTTAGCATTATAAATTGGGAGAATGGAGACATGGCTTAGAGATTAAGATTGTATGATTCTCTTGCAGAGATCCTGAGTTTGATGTCCAACATGTATAACATTCAAAACTACTTGTAACCCCAAGCTCGAGGAGATCTGATGGTCCATTGTATAATTTTGTATACTATTGTTTTGCTGAAATTGTTTATCACTTGCAGAAATTCACTGGTGGCACCATAAGTGTATGTAATATATAAAAACATGAGAATCTTTCTATTATTCTTCTCTCATTTTCATCCCACTTATGTCTTTTTGTCTTATTGTTCTACTGAAGACTTCAAAGGTCACATAGAAAAGTGTGGGGAGAAGAAATTTCTTTATTTTTCCCATGATTTTACTCATCTATGAGCATGAGTTTGTCTTCTACATTTCTTTCTTCATTATCTTAGAATTATCTCTTGAGGGAGTGGAGACATGGCTTAGATATTAAGAGTGCATCAGTTTCCTGCAGACAACCTTCTATAAGCAACCTTTTTCGTTTATAGGCTAACGCTACCTTTTCCATGGAATATTAATTCTAATGTTCTCAGTGTAGGCTTAGACCACAGATAGTATCAGATCCTGAACACTTTCCTTTCTATACCATTGAGGGATTGGTTTCAGTTTCCCTAGAATTATCAACATTTACAAATTATCAAGTCTCTTTAGTCCACTTAGAGTAACATTTGCACAAAGCACACAAAATTGCTATAAAAATATCATCCTTGTTATGTAAAAATTATCCTTAGATTACTTATAATAACTCACATAACAAATATTATGAACTAGTTGTTCTACTGTATTGTTAAGGGATAACAGCAAAGAAAAAATGATTTGATGAATGATATTTACAGTTTATTTTGAGTGACAGTTAGCAGAGTCTGTTTGGTTAAATGTAAGGATGTTGAGCTATGTAAGGGTGTAAAGTGAATATAGGAGTCATTTGTAAATAATTACATGTCATTTATCAGTGGCTTATCATGAGACATGTGTTCTTAGCTGATTTCATCAATTAGGAAATTTCATTGATAACTAACAGGAAATAGCAATGCTATGACATTCATTAATTTCATGTTTGGAAATACTAAATGTCATTAGAGAACATGTGGCTGTACTGTAATTTATTTCACTTTCCATCTTAACCAAAAATTTAATCCTTACAATAAACTTAGGTCTGCAGCATTAACATGACAGCAAAACTAGCAAAGTTTTTTTTTTTTTTTTTTTTAAATTTCCACTGATACCCATTCCTTGCTGTAGACCTCAGAAATTTCAGAATGTAATTGCTTCATTCTGTATTGAGAACACAACATTTTCAGTGAAAAAAAGCACATTGCTACCATTTTGGCCTATATTAGTATCTAAGCCATGACTTCATAATTACCTGAGTATAAGCATGGGGTTCTACCACAGCTATATATTGATGGATATGAAATTTCTGTAAGTCACATGACATAAGCACTGATGTATGTACTCCAGTGATTCACTTCCCAGGAGTGACCAGATGAGCATTCATCATGTTACCAGAGTGATGAACATTGTAAAATTGAGGTTTTGCTTATTTAAGGGATTTTGCCTTGGACATTTTTTGGGCCACAATTGGCAGAAGCTGCAAAGAGAAAATTAAGTGAAAAAAGAAATTGCTATATACACAAGGACAACAAAACAAAATACATTCTTGTATGTGGTTATACTTTTGATAGTTTCCAAATTACACAGGCAATGACAGAAGCAACTGAAGACTGGGGATCCTTGATGCCTGCAACCACCTTAGATCACCACACAGCTTCCTTGCTTGGGAGAAATGTATTCACTATGGTGAAAAATTGGTTAAGTGTATGACCAAAATTGATTTGTTAGGTAACACAAAACAAACAAACAAAAACAACTACCAGTTTCCAAATCTGTAGAATTTATTACTCAGACTCTAATGAAACGACTACTGGGTTCAAAAATCGTTCTGTTTAAAATCCAACCTGTCTCACCTTGTCTCTTTACTGTGTTCCAACTTATCAATATCTGTCCCCTCAATATCTTGCTTATTATGGTAAGAATATGATTGTATTATTGAATTTTCTAACAGTATATTAACACAAACTTTTGTTATATTCTCTGTGATATTATATGAATGGTTCTTTGAGTACAAGTTATCCTTTTATGAAAATGTTCAAAATGTGAACTATTAAAATTCACAGTTATATTAAAACTTGAAGATAATGATTAGATTATATCTCTAGGTCCATTAAATATGTATACTGAAGTGGGATTATTTAAGGATCTTTGCAGAGAAACACATATCTGACGTATTAAAGAGACTCTCTAATCAGAAACTTGTCACAATTCCTTTAACAGAGGACTTCCTAAGAGATTTTTTTCTACTTCTATCATGTTTAATGTTCCAAATAGATTTTAAAAACTGATAAGTGAATATTACTTTTAGTTTCAGAAGATATTGTGTATAATTAAGAGGCATTTAACTATTATATATTATTTTGATGACTTAAGAAATGTCAATACTGAGCTATATATTTTAATGTAAATTTTATTAGTTTAATAAAAAATAAAAGAAGACACTGAGAATATTTAAGGATGTCTCCAGGACAGAAGGTAAAAGAAAATATTCAGAACAAGGGAAGGGAAGAGAAACATCAGCCATATTGCTTCTTTGTCATATGAGGAGGTGATGTTCTTTTATTAACTAATAGGTTGCCTCTGAATAATTTTCAACAAAAGCTATTTGTCAGTATAGATCAGTTTTAAAGACCAGATTCTAGTGGATGAGGCTATAACAGGAAGGATAGCTCATCAGCAATTCCCATAGTTTTTCTGCTTAACTGCAGCCAGGGTGATCAGAGTGCTTGAGTAGACACAACACATTTAAAGTGGAGAAAAAAGCTGTGGACTTCATCAGGAGTGGTATTATTGATTGAAAATTGTATGAGAAGAACTCTCAATGGAAAACATCAAGGCAAACTCCTTTCTGCATCCAAATGCCCTTTTGACTATTTTAAGGTCTATTCATACATGGCCCACAATGCCTGGCTTCCCTTTGAATCCACAGGCAGTAACTGTGTGGTTATTTATAAGCCTCCACATCTGGAAAGCTAATTTGTTTCTGGACTATTTTGGTTCCACCGAGCAGTTAGCTATCACTCAGCCACAAAACGTTCATTCAACCCCGATAATTAAATTAAATATCTACTGACATCAAGAAGACAGCAGAAACTTACCAACAATACCCTAACTTTCCCAAGCCCTCTGAGAATGCTGAACTGCATTGTTAATAGAGACTGATGACAAACCCTGTAAGGAGTGATGGTCAATTTAATATTCCACTCATTTTAAAGTGTCTCTAGTTCAGCCTAGCGGAATTGGGTCTCATGAGTAGAGTAACACACTGGCGGCTCTGTATAATAGGACTGACATTATTATGGAGTTCAATACTACATGGGCAGGACGCGTGACTTACTGAAGGAGATTTAATTACTTATGATATCAGAATGGTGACATTTTAACAATAGCACTGCAAAGGTCTTTGGGAAGAAGAGCTAATGTGGTATGGCTTCCATTTACCACAAATTTATTCATGTTGCTTATTTCTTTTTAACTTTGCACTCACTCTCTAGTTAGTAACTATTACTGTAATTTTTGCTTTGTTCTGTTTTTGTGAGCTACCAGACACCCAGTCCTTCATAAATAGTATTTTCTTCTTGCTTTTATAGGAATGCTTATGCATCAAAAACACGAAGTTACAAAATTATTTTTTGCCCAAGTTGTAAGGTGTAAATTAAGGCATACAGGTATTGTGTCTATCTTTCTCGCCATGACCTTCAAATATATGTCTTTAATTTTCTCTCTCTGTCTGTCTCTCTCTCTGTCTCTGTCTGTCTCTCTTTCTCTTTCTGTGTGTGTGTATGTGTGTGTGTGTGCTTATTTATCAGGTCCTGTATTGACAAAACAAGGAAGTTTGTTTTACTTTTATAGATTGTATTTATTGAAAGTATCTTGGGAAGCTTTCTGAATCAGTAAAAGTAGATTAGTTATCATGACTGCACAATACTTATTGGACAGCCATGTCATAAACTGTTAAATTAGTACATGGTTAAAAGTTATTAAGGTTGTTAAGAGCCAGAACAGTGTGCCTCAAAATGTGTGGCTGAATTTGGAAACAAGGTCTTAAAGATCTAATGAAGCCATCAGTATGGCGTCTAATCTAATATTCCTGGTGACTTTATATAGAGAGACCCCAGGTGTGCTCCTGCATAGAGGAAAGACAAGATGAAGTCATGAAGTTGCAGAGTCAAGGAGTTCTTTCCAAATTGGAGGATGAGTATAGTGTCAGGACAAATATATACCATTCTTGGTCACAGTGATTTTGGAATTATGCACCCTAAAACCATGAGAAAATTGGGTTTTGTTAATTTATATCACTCTATTGATGACAATTTGATATAGGGCACAAAAAATATGCATATACTGTGTTTTGTCTTTGCACACAGAGGCATTCATAATCCTCATGAAGTTCATTTATTAGTTTTACTTTTTAAGTGTGTATGTATGAATGTTGGTATGTGCATGCTGTGCTTTTGTGTGTGTGTGTGTGTGTGTGTGTGTGTGTGTGTGTGAATGCCCATGGAGGCCAGAAGAGTGTGTCAGATCTCTTTGAGCAACATTTATGTTGACAGTAACCTGAAAAAAGAATGTGCTGAAAACCTAAATCCTGACCTCTGGAAGATAGTAAGTGCTGTTAACTACTGAGCAACCTCTTATGACCTTTTATGAGGTCATCCTATATATTAGACTAGATATGTTGCATCATAGCTAGAAGTGGAATATGGAGTCCTTCAATGTGCAGATACTTCACAGAAGATTTTATTCTGTGCTGGCTAGGTTTTTTCTTTCTTTCTTTTTTTTAGAAATTTGATAACTAAAGACAATTGGAAGAAAAATATTCTTCATTAAAATATTGCTTCCATTAGACTGGCCTATAGGCATGTCTGTGGAATGATGTCTTGATACCTAATTGATGTTGATGACAGATGTCATAGCCAGTTGTGGGCCAATGGACTTGGCCCACATAAAAGGTAGCTGAGATAACCATGGATAACTGGTAAGTAAGCAGTATTACTTCAAGGATTTTGCTTCAGTTATTGGTTCTAGTTTTCTGTCTTGGCCTCTATCCATGATACAATGTAACCCCAAAGAAGGACAAACACTTTTCTCCTCTAATTTATTTTTTTGCTGACAATTTATTTCTTTTATTCCCCTTTCGTCTTATCACACCCCTTCCTCCTCTCTTAACAGTCCCACCTTTACAAATCCCTCCTCCCATTGCTCCTACTCCACAGAGAGAGGAGTCTCATTAGGTACCAACCCACTATGTGACAGCTAGTTCCAGGAAGACTAGGCCCAACCTCTCCCACTGTGTTCCAACCAGGCAGTCCACGTAGGCAAATGGAATCCAATGGCAGGGAAGAGAGACCAGGACAGCACCCACTCTACTTGTTAGTGGGCCCACATAAAGACTGAACTGTATATTTGTTACAAATGTTTAGGGAGTCTAGGTTGAGTTCCTCCATGCTCCCTGGTTGGTGGCTCAGTCTCTGTAAGACCCCATGGTTCCAGGTTAGTTGACTCATAACTTCTTTTGGTCATCATGTTACCAAAGCAAAGATGTGGCAAAGCATAATTTCACGATATTCATGTGCAAAATATGATCTTAAATGACCTTAAATGCCCTTTTACATGTTAAGAGCATCAACTGGTTTGGCTCAATATTGTAAAGAGATTTTTTTCTTTTGCTTTTTTTTTTTCATCCTAACTTGTAAAACAAGAAAATGTGAGTGTTGATATAAGATTTATCAATCTTTGTCAAGTGAATGTAAGAATTCACTTTTTAGGAAGCTGCTCCACTTGTAGTTACAGAGTGCTATTTACAGTATCTTCACCAATATTTTGAGTTTTAATTTAATTTATAAGCTCCTGATCATTTAGAATACATCTGACATTAGAAATTTTAGTAGAGAATAATGATTTTGCATCACACACACATACGTGCATACATTCCAAAAATGTGTAAATAAATGAAAAAATAGCATAAATATATTTTAAGATTTATTTTTATTGTATTTATACATATATATACATATACACAGATATATATATTTATATCTATCTCTCTCTATGTGTGTGTGTGTGTACGTGTATAAGCATCTATATATGTACATGCCACATGTGTATGAATGCTTGCTGAGATCAGAATAGAGTATCAAGTGCTCTGAAAGTGCACTAACAGATTGATGGGAAACAAATTTGATGTCCTAAAGAAAAGTAACAAGTCCTTCTAACCACTGAGCCATGTCCCCAGTTATTTTTTCTTATTTGGTATTGTTGAAACTTATCTCATTATTTTATCTAATTTCTCTGTTTGTATTTGCTGATGATTTTAAATCAAATTATTTCTGTTTTATGTTCAACTGATATATATATATATATATATATATATATATATATATATATATATATATAATTTTAGTTTATTTGAACTGATTTCTTTAAATCTTTTAGTTATATCTGAAAATATTTTTGGGATATATATATATATATATATATGTGTGTGTGTGTGTGTGTGTGTGTGTGTGTGTGTGTGTGTACGTGTGTGCTGTTTTGGTCATTATATAGATGATGGAGTTTAAATAAAGTTTAAATAATATCTTTGTTTCCTAGCTATACATAATTTTTAAAAAAATGATTGTTTAAAGATAATGCTATTAGTCTCCTGAATAAATTATCCCAAAATGTATTTTCCTCAGTTGATTTTTATGAATTCATCTGGTATTAAGTAAAAATAGTTCACTTCTTTCATTGTTCTCTAATTCACCAGTGTTCAATTATTCATTTAATTTCAGGCACCCTAGAATTTTTACTCTCTGCCTTGTCCTACCTTTACCCCTTTACCTTTGTGAGTTTGGTGGCATTATCTTCCAGAATTGAAGCATTATTTATCTATATATCTATCATTTTCTATCTATCTATCTATCTATCTATCTATCTATCTATCTATCTCTCAACTATCTATCTCATATGTTCTTTATTGTTTTATAGATGTTCTTCATTGTTCTATCACTTAGCACCAAAATACAAATTCTGAATACAAATTAGAATACAAATTCTGCACATTTCTGTACAAACCACCATCTTTCTATACACTCCTTAAAAACTCTCTTGGTGCATTCAGATCCTTTCACACATACTATGTAAATGCGCATATTCACACACAGATGCACCCACGCACCCATCCACCTACCCACCCACACACACACACACACACACACATAGAGGGGGAGAGAGAGAGAGAGACAGAGAGAGAGAGAGAGAGAGAGAGAGAGAGAGCACTAATTGTAGTAGGATTGTTTGAACAAGCTTTCAGATATTCTCTGATACAACCCACAGACCATCTGGAGCTTAGGAAGAAGGAAGAACAGGGTGTGGATGCTTCATTCCTGCATTGGGCAAGTAACAGGATGATTGCAGGAGGTGGGGGGGGGCTTGGAGGGAAAGAGGAAGGGGAGAAAATAAGGGACAGTATCAGGTACTGGAGGGGAAAGGAGAGAGTTACATAGGGTCGGAAAATAAAAGAAAAAGATGAAAAAAGAAAATATTATATGGAGGAATTCTATTTGCTAAGTAATGAGTTGGTCTTTCAATACTCATCCACACTTTAAAAAAGAAATTTTTATTTCTGATCTGACAGTACTGAGGTTCTTTGGTTCCATGTTTGTTCATTGTTGACCTAGATATTAAGGAAGTTGAAATTTTGCATAAGATGTGATTCCCTAGAGCTATCTAGCTTCCCACCACAATTTTAGATGTTTTTCATTGCCTAGAAGATATTTATACTTTCTTTACTTTTCTAATGGTTGAAAATTGTATCATGCACAGAATGTGCCTTTATTCAATCCTCAATCAACTTCCTCCCCTCCTTCATTTCTTCCTCTGGCATATCTCTCACCACTACCCTTGATTCATGAAGTTCAATTTCTACCTCAGGAGTTAGGGACAACTGGTGGTGACTGTGGTTAAAAAAAAAAAAATGGAACTGATCATTATAAGACAACACGTATTCTAGTATATGATCTTATAGGCATGAATATATAGGCAGCCCAAATAGATGCAGTAAAGTTTGAAAGAAAGAAAGAAAGAAAGAAAGAAAGAGAAGAAAGAAAGAAAGAAAGAAAGAAAGAAAGAAAGAGGAGGGAGGAGGAGGGAGGGAGGGAGGGAGGGAGGGAGGGAGGGAGGAGAGGAGGAGAGGGGAGGAGAGAGAAGAGAGAAAGAGAGAAAGAGAGAAGAAGAAGAAAAGAAAGAAAGAAAGAAAGAAAGAAAGAAAGAAAGAAAGAAAGAAAGAAAGAAAGAAAGAAAGAAAGAAAAGAAAGAAAGGTACATTCATTTTCATTTAAGGCCAGGGATATTACATGATGTAGCACAATTGGAAATTGTTTAAAGCAGCCATGAGGCCACAAACAACTACAATTGTTGTCCTCTCATCCACCCCTTAACGTCTATCATTCCTCAGCACCAAGAGGTTGAATGATCCAATTAGGCAAATTGAAGAAGACTGTTTTTATGCAAAAGCCTGAGAAAGTTAATTGAAATCAATCTATGTTCACTGGAAATGCTACAGACATCACTGATAATTTAGAGCAATTAAAGAGTGTTGTCCTGATGCAAGGCAGAAACATTAAGTTTAAAACCCTGTTAAAGGAAAATTACCAAAGCTATTTAAATATCCACCACCTAACATGAACTTAGGGACTTCTAAACCAATTAGATTTTGTAAGGTATTTCATTAGTCAGGAGCTGTATTCTTCAAGCTATAGAGATGAAAATTCTTCACCCTCTGTCCTTTTATAATATGAACTAATCAGTTAAGAATGAAGCGTTAACCCTACTTTTAATGACATCTTTCATGAAAACAGCAACTATAGCTACATCATCATTTAGCAAATAATAATCTTTAAACCAGAACTTTGGTTTTTCATTTACATTTTTTCAGATTTTTAAGTATTCTCAGAGATAATTAGACAGTACATTAGTGAAGATGAATGAAGAAAAGGAGGCCCTTGTGTAAAGTGGACATTTCTGGTTTCTTTAGAGACTCCAATATGTCATGTGATTTTTTCTGAAAACTGTTTTATAAGAAGACGTTTTGCTGAAGGAGACACATGAGAGGATGTTTTTCTGTAGCAGGCATGTGAGAGGATATTTGCTGATGCTGACACTGGATACATGATATTTGGAAAGAGTGTAAGTAGAAACCAAAAGACAGCGAATAACACTCTTGCTTTGGTTCACATTGCAACACTATGCTTGTCTCCACTGATCTTCACATGTTGTGACTTTGTAGAGAGAACTGTGCCAAATAACGTCTTGTGGTATTCTAGCTGCTTCTTGCCTCTTCTATGGATTTGTGCCAATTTGGCAGAGCCTCACAGTTTCTTCTGAATCGAGCCACTTCTACTGATTTATTTTTGGAGATTGCCAGTTAGACTTCATTGCCACTACTTATTCCTGTCTAATCTTTTAGACTTGACTGTTAATGTCCTCACAACAAAGATTGGAATAACCCCAAAGCACTACCTCCAAACAAGTTCACACCTTCTTTATTTAATTAACCTTCTTTCTCCCCTACTTTTGGGGAGTTGGCTAAAAGGGAGATTGAAGTATTTAAGAATCTTTATTAAAGCAGGTCTTAAAAAATTTAAGCCTACACTTGTGAGTACTCCAGAATAACAAATTGATGTTTAGAATATTGCCCAGAAGAAATAGGGATATTAAACATGTGGCTTATCTCTGAATTACTATTGTTTTCTTGTATAGAACATATATGATCACTAAAATACATCTTCTTCTTTTGGAGCTTGAATGTGTCCTCAGATATTTCTGAACATAGTAACACTGGTAATCAGGCCTAAATTGCAAGGACCCTACAAAATTTTCATTTAGAAAATTATTCTTTATAAAAACAAATATATAGACAAACACAATCTAGTACTTAAACACACCTCTTACATAAAATCATCATTGCACATTAGTCTACTCTTGATTCTTATATATGATTTTTAAGATCTCTTCCTATCAACCTCTCTCTGATTCTAGATGTAGAATGACCTTCTATTCCTTAAGTCATGATTTAATGTTTAAAATGATAGTATTGTCATGGTTTAATGTTGCTAGATCTTGTAGAATTGTATGTTTAATGAATCCCATCACAGAGTTGCTTCTCACTTCAATGGTTTATGTTCCAGAATGAAAAACACAGACACAACTTCTACATTTAAATATGCCCTAAACAGCACAATATCTGGGTAACTGCCTAAATTCTATGCTTTTAGCAACTACCTTCCACTGGCGATTCTGAATTACTACTTACTAACTTCTATGTAGCATCTTGGCTACTTCTGATCCACTTGGGCAGGCCCCTGGGCCATGTTTTCACAGCCCCTTTACATGGAGACTTTGCCTCTCTGTCCTACACTCTTCTCTTGCATGATGTCTCTGTTTTACCTCTCCTCAACACTATTCTAAGGCTTAGTGGATCTTTTTCTTCCTTTTCTTCCTGCTTACTCCAGGCTTAAAGCCCAGGAACTCTAAGTCTCACCTCTCTCTTTTCCCTAGTGATGGATGGGTAGTTGGCATCACTATTTGGCAATCAGAATTAATTGGATAAAGGATCCCAGAAGCTACTTGCAGACCTTCTCATGCAAACAGTTTTGGGGTATACAATTAGCATTAGAATACATGTACCTAAAAGGTCTCCTCACTTTTCAGAGGTTATAAATAACTGTTGTAGAGGAGCAGCAGAGTGTGTCCATGGACTGACCACAAAACACTGAGCCTTTATTAATATAATAATTCTATTTTCTCTATTACCTCTATCTACCAAGACATATAAAATGTGCCTTTCATGTTTTTCAGCATTATAACTTATTTATTTATTTATTTGGTTCTTTGTTTATTTCTAGCTTTGTTTTGACTTAAAGAAAAATACTGTAGAGAATACAGCTTTCATGTCTATCAAAGTCATCCTCTACTTTGCCGATTACTTTTTCAGATATCTGCAATGTATTTTCCCACTGTGAAGCCTTGCTTTGATTCCAATCATGAGGACTTTGTTCTATTCTTCGCATCTCCCTGTTTTTATTAAGTATTTCTCCTAATGAGCATTCACCTTGTAAACTCTATAACTGGGAACTTTTATTTTAATTTAATTATTTTTAATGATTCTTTTTGGTTGTTTTCTCCAGTTATCCATATGTCTCTTACAAAAAGGAAGTGCTAAGTGCTAGGGACATGTCTCTGGGAGTGAAAGATGGTAGATCCCTGGATTTTACCAGCCAGGCCATTAGACAAATAAACTCTAGGTTTGTGAAAGACCTTGTCTCTAAAATGAAGTAGATAATGACTGAGAAGGCATCTGATGTCAAACTCTCATCTCCATCCATACACTTGTAAATTCTTAAGTGCACTCACATTCAGACGTGCACACATTCACTCACACAGACACACACACACACACAGAGAGGGGAGGGGATGGAGAGAGGGAGAGAGACAGAGAGAGACAGAGAGAGACAGAGAGAGAGACAGATAGGGTAGGGAGGTCAGGGAAGATGAGAGAATGATACATTTATATTCTAGACTGTTAAATATTTTCTTCGGTTCTGCATAATTCATAATAAAAGATGAATGAATGAGTGAATGAATGAGCATTCAATGTATAGTGTAAAAGTTCATAGGGCAAATTTCTTCATGGTACTGGTTAGGAGCAAATGAGGCAGAAACAAAGAAATTTTGAGTAAATACCTAGACCACCAGATAATAGACTATTTGACTGAGGTTTTTATGGGGTAAAACAACTGAGGTTGCTGGATGGAATAGCTGTGTTTTTGATTATGTCTTGATGGAATCTGAGCAGTCATTAAGAAATGACCTTTCTCAGGCAAACATGTTTCAATTCCAGGACCCGCCCACATTTGGTAAGCCAGTCTTTCTGAGAAGAGTTGGCTCAAGCATGTATTTGGTGAAATCATTGAATGTTCTACTAAGTTTTTAGAAGAATCCATTTATTTTGATTCTATGATATGCTAGCGATTGGAATATATTCCATACTACATTGGACTATTAGTTTCAGTTAGATTTCCTAAGGCCAGTGCTATCAAAACAAAGAATGTTAAGTTACTCTCCAGATGCTAGGAGTAAGTACCTGGGAAGGTAAGAGAAGTCCCTTAATATCTCAGGATAATCAACCTCAAGGAGCTTTTAGTTCAAGAAAAGTACAAATAAAGAAATTGAAAACTAATATGCAGTATGAGACTAAGGAAAAAACCATGTAGAATAGAAAAGAAATATCTTCTGGGTTAAAGAGTTAAGATAAATACTTCTTAGAAGTGAAAATATCCTACAGAATGAGCTCCTGGTGGCCATTAATAGTTAGCAAGGGGAACATTTTGTCAAGATTATTAAAGCAGTTGCAGTTGCTTGAAATAAGAAAAAAAATGTTCTATTCCAGTAAATCTCTTGGGTGAACAACCCAATTGACCATCTAAGGTGAGAGTATAGCTCAGCAAAAGATTCAGGGCAAGATGTCACTGAGGGCAAGTTTATTAGGTATATTTCAGCCAATCTCCAGATGTACTTTATTCTCTTTGATGTTATCATTAGCAGTCAGTAAGGAATAGCACAACAAGAGGGTAAGGTAATTGGACCACATCATGTTTCAGTAATCCCAGTAAGAAATCATTAAGTGTTAACTACTTTAAGTTTAGGAAAAAAAATTTTTTAAATAGCATTTCTTTTATAATTCATGTCAAATATATTGTATGTAAGAAGAGACAGCCAAGCAGAGACAATTTACAAATGTAGAAGAGGGTGTATATGGTTCTAACACTGTAAACTTCAGGGATGAAAGAAAACACATTAGACCAGCAAAATTACTGCCAATGAACAATGATGACGTGAACTCAGTCAGCAACACCCAAATTAAGTATTTATTACCTGTCAATATTGGGAAAGGTTCAGAGCAATGATGAGTTCTCAGATAACTGAGTTGTCAGTAGTTATTGGCTAGATGCAGGTGTATAAGTGGGGTGATGAAGAAAGAATGAAAACAACACCTCCATATTAGGGTTCTCTAGAGGAACAGGTCTGGTAGAATGATTTTACACATATACAAAGAAAATTGATTAGAATGACCTGCACACTGTGGGGTGGGTAGTTCAACAATGGGTATCTTCCAAGGAAAAAGGTGCAGAATCCAGTGGCTGTCTGATCAATAGACTAGATGATTCAGTACTCTCGGTGTGCTGCTGATATCCTCAACGATCCCTAGAGATCTGCTGGTCTTCAGTCTATATTAAAATACTGAAGAAATGATTTCTAATACCTGTGAGGAAATGCCTCAGCAACAAGATAGAGGAACTTCCACATGAGAATGAAGGCAGACAGGCAAAAAAGCAAAAGTCCCTTCTTCCATACGCTTTTATGTAGACTGCCAACAGAAGAGGTGGCCCAGATTTAGAGGGGGGTGGCAGAGTTCCCAATTCAGTGGAGAAAGTGGCTCACAGGTATATCCAGTTGCTTTGGTTTGGGCCTTAAAATTATCTCATTAAAATAAGGACTTTACTCCTTTGAAAGATGTCCCCGTCAGTGTTCACATTCTCGCCGTGTGCATGCGTGTGCCTGGGTTGGCAAACCCTGTGGTCATGAGCAGATGTAACTTTTATATAGACTAAAGAGGGCAGACCATGAGTATTAATTAAATGATCATCTTCTACAACTCGGAACTTGATTGTTGAGTTGTAGAAAGAGATCTTAGTGCCAAAATTAAATTTGTATGTATTTACCAATCTTTCAGGACAGATGTTGATTAGAACTTCCTTCAGTTATCAATTATTGAGAAATTCATTTTAATGGATCCCATGTCATCAGAACCACCTCCCGTTGCTTGATCAGTGAAGATGAAGCCATAGAATGATATTAAACACTAAATACAAAGCGACCTAAGTGGGGAACTTCTCTCACCACGATTCAAGACAGCTCTTAAATATGTCACCAGCATTAGGATAGTCATACCTTCTTGCATTCTATAACGAAAAGAATGTCAATTTATTAAAGAACACACAAAAACAACAACAATTAACAAAAAGAGGCCATGAATCTAAAAGACAGCAAGAAGGGTACATGATATGCACTGGCAGAGGATCATGAAAGATGGAAATAATGTAATTGTGTAATAATTTCAAAATAAAAAATAACTTTAAAAAAATATCAATGAATATGTTTCAATTAGATCTGTATATTACTCTTCAGGGTTAGAACCTTCAGAAACCTGAAATGTGTATATCTAATTGACATATCTATCTCCTGAGATTGTTTTCATACAGCATGTCAAATCTGAGACTTGGTATTGTGACACACAGTTGCCAAACTCTAACTTGTGATTTTTCTTGTGGAATTCCTTGCCATGGCTGTTTTTAAAAATGTATTTTGTAATTTTCTGTAGCGGTAGAATATCAGAAAGACAGGATAGAAGAAAGTGTTTTATTTCTTGAATCTTCCAGGGCCAAGTCACTAGAATGAAAGATTAAGAGGACTATGGAGTTAAGTTGTAAAGACATGTAAAATAGCAAATAATTTTAAACATGCCTCATGGTGTACTTGTAATTCTCATTGATAGGAATGGAAATGAGGAAAGATAAATGGACAATATATTGTCAGAAGTTTGAAAAATTACAGTTAATCTGGGTACATGGCTGTGGAAAAGAAGTAAAGAAATGCCAAGTTTTGACAGTATTTTTGAAGGAATAATGTTGTAGAGATGGAGATTTGGGTTCTATCTAGTTTATACTTTCCACGTAGTATACTACATGGATATGTACATGGAAACTATCTTGGAAAGGGGATGTGGCTCAAAGTGTGACAAGAGTAAATAGATGAATATTGTAGGAAAATTATAATTCTTTATGAAATTATAAAAAATAAGAAAAGAAAAGCAGAAAGTGAGGAGAGCAGAGAACAGACAATGCCGTTTAAAATTAATGAAGACAAAACTATAATGTCCACCTTCATACTATTTTATTCCAAATATATTTAATTGCATCACATTATGCTTTGTGAGTTTACCATTTGGGTTTCATTATCCTACCTGTCCTTTTGTTTTTTTCATGTGGAAATGACAAAGCATTCTGACAAAAGCAACGGTAGATGGAAAAGGTTCATTATAGCTTACTATTCAAGTTCATCATGGTAGTCATGTCAAAGCAAAATAAGCTTGATATAACCAGTCACACATCATTCATAAACAGAATACAGAAAGCAATTAGTGCATGCTATATTGCTTATCTCCTTTATTTGACTGGAAAATCCACCCTGAATCAAGGAATGATACCATGCATACTGCCCAGAGTCAAGACTTCTTTCTTCAATGAAGGCAATTAAATTAACCCCCTATAACCAAGAGACCATGTCCACTGTGATTCTATATTCTGGATAATTAATACAAGGAATCAAATCCTCATCTTTTTGTTGGTTCTTTCAACCAAGTTATGAAAACCTGGCTTAGATTTAAATTTTAAACTATGTTTAAAGATTTGTGGAAAATCAAACAACATATTTCCCTAGCTTTAAAATTGTAACAATTACTCAATGCTATATGTACCCTTCAGGTTTTATTTATATATTTATTCTAAGCTGTAAAACTTTAAGTGTGGGGAAGGACAGGCAAAATGACTAGATGGTCATGAAAATTATTGGAAATCTACAAATGATGCAGGTAAGGAGTTGGGGAGAATCTCCAGGACTAGACAGAGATCTGGGATAAGGGGATACCCAAGAATCTATGAGTGTGATCTCTTATGTGACTTATCACATGGGTCATATGGAACCTGAAGATACCACTTCCCGTACTCAGTCAGGAAACCCAGTAGAGCAATAAAGACACCAACGCACCCATAAAACTTTCAACCCCAAATTTATCCTGTCTACAAGAATTGCAGGGATGATGGAGGGATCACAGACTGGGAAAATAACCAACCAATAACTGACCCAACTTGAAACCCATCCCATGGAAAGCACCATTCCATAATACTATTAATGATATTCTGTTATGTTTGCAGACAGGAGCTTGTTGTCCTCTGAGAGTCTCCAGCCAGGAGCTGACTCAGACAATTACAGACATTCACAACCAAATAGTAGATGGAGCTTGGGGACTCATGATAGGAGGAAGGATTGCAAGCCCCAAAGGGGATAGGAACTCCATAGGAAAACAAATAGAGTCAACTAACCTGTATCCTTGGGGCTTTCAGGGTCTGAACCATCAACCAAAAGCATATACAGGCTGGACATAGGCAGTTTCTGTTACATGTAACAGATGTGCAGCTTGGTCTTCATGTGAGTCCTGAACAACTGAATGATGGCTATCCCAATAGCTGTTGCCTGTAAGTGGGATGTGTTCTATTAGCAGGGCCACTTTGTCTAGACTCAGTGGGAGAAGAGACTCACAGAGATTTGAAGTGGTAGGAGTGGGGGAATATACAGGGTCCTGTACCAGCTCAGAGGAGAGGGAGTATGGACGTGGTGGAAAGATTATGAGTTATGGTGACTGGGAGGAGGACAGTGGTCCAGATGAAAAATGAATAAAAAAAATGTTTTTAATTAATTTTCTTTAAAAAATGAGAAAAATCATGGTTTTATGAATCAGCCTGACCAGAGACACAAGTGGCCTGTAGGAACACAGTCTCTGCCTAAGTGCAATACAAAATTTGTTCATGTGTACAATTTTAAGCCAGAAGGAGAGTCAAAACTAGCCCTGACTCGAGACCTTACCTCCATTCTTCTCCAAGATATTTAGACTGTTGTATCTGTCAGAGCACCAGATCTGGTAAGAGAGAAGCTAGTCTTCTGAGATTTCCTTTCAGACAACATGCATGCTGGATACATGAATCAACTGCTTTCTTTTCTCAGTAGTTATTATCCCTAAATTACAATATAACCTTGCTGCACTCCACAGACCCAAAGAAGCTAAACAAGAAAAGCCTAAGCAAGAAGTCTTGGATCTCACTTAGAAGGGAGAATAAAATAGTCGTAGGAGGCAGATGAAGGGGGAAAGTAGGAGGAAGAGGGAATAGGAAGGTTTATGGAGGATCAGATCAAGTGTGGGGAGAAAACAGGCAAGTGGATCAGAGTGCCAAAATGATTGGAAATCTTCAGCTGGAAGGAGTGAGGGAATGGAGAGAATCTTGAGGATCTGTCACAGACATAGGATGGAGTCTCCCAGAAATCAATGGGGGTAACCTTAACTGAGAAACACAGCATTTGGGATATGGAACCTGAAGTGACCACCTCCTATAGAGAGTCAGGAACTCCAGTGGAACAATAGAGACATCAACCCACTCACAAAATTTTCTACCCAAAATTTATCCTGCCATACAAGCGTTGCAGAGACAGGAATGGAGCAGAGACTGAGTGAATGGCCAACTAATAACCAACCCAACTTGAGACCCATTCCATATGGAAGCACCAATTCCTGACAATATTAATACTCTATTATGCTTGTAAACAGGAGCCTAGCACAACTGTCCTGTGAGAGGCTCCACCAAGCTACGGAATAAAACAGATGCAGAGACCCACAGCTAAACAGTCAGTGGAGCTCTGGGACTCTGATAGAAGAATTCGGGGAAGGATTGAAAGTTTCCAGAGGAGAGGAACTCCACAGTATGACCAACAGAGTCAACTAACCTGTACCCTGCGGAAGCCTCAGAAAGTAAACCACCAATGGAGGAGCATACAGAAGCTGGACCTAGGCCTCCTGTGTATATGCAGCTCAGTTTTCATGTGAGTCTCTCAACAACTGGAGTAGGGGCTATCCCTAAAGCAGTTGGCTGTCTGTGGATTAAACTCCTCCAACTGGGCTGCCATGTCTAACGTCAATGAGTGAGGATGTGCCTAGGTCTGCAGAGAATTGATGTGCCACGGTGAGGGGATACAGAGGGTTTCATCCTCTCAGAAGAGAAGAGGAAAAGTGATTGGGGAAAAGTGGTGCGCAGGTGGGACCAAGAAACGGGCAGCAATCTGGATTTAAGGCGAATTTTTAAAATCCCCTTTGATGTTTTTGTTGTTGTTTTTGGTGGTGATGATGGAGTTAGTGGTGGTGTGATTTTATATTTTAAATTACTTTTTATCTCAACCATACTATTTACTTAATACCTGAGAGTTTGCTCTATTTCACTAATATCCGTTGTATTTATGCTTCACACCGACTAGTGCCCTTCAGCACCACATTAAGCTGGTCTTCCTAATCTCTGTGAAGGCATTCCTAATTTCTTAGAGCCATGAATTTAATCGGTAACCACAGTGGACTCTAGGTTTGTCTCTTACCCGGAAGTTACTATTCTGAATATTTTGTGGATTGGGCTTATGCTGTTTAAACTTGTCTATAAATTGGTTTCTCTTACTTCAACTATATTCTTGTCATGGATAATGTCCCTTCTCACTGACTTAACTATGAGTACCTCAAATTCTTTGTGTCCTAATGCAACCTGAGCTAAGGCAGTCTGTTTTCCCATCAAGAACTGCACGGTCAGTTTTCCAGCTTCACACATATACTGCTTTATATACCACAAAAACTACTATGGACTATTATTTTTAACATATTTCAGAAATCTTGAAAATGACCTGCTGTAAAGGCTGGAGGGATGGCTAATTTGGTAAATTATTGCTGCGCAAGCATTGAGGTCTAATGTTAACTGCCAGAATCACATAAAAACTGAGAAGATCAGAAGTACAGTACTGTAATATGAGCACCAGGGAGTCAGTGATTTCCAAAGCCCATAACGGACTATTCCTTAAAAACATGATGGTGACCAAGAAAGACACTTATCAATAGATCACTAGCCTCTAGGATGTACGTACATACGTGAAATAATCACTTATTGGTGCCCTTTTTAAATCAACACGCTTTAAGTACTTAGCACATACACTGTGAATCGTTCCAGTGCTCTCCTTTTCTTTCTAATACGTTTTTCTGTTATTTGATTTCCTGGTGTTGATATACATTTTCAGCCTGTAAACTCAGTAAAGAATGGGGCCAAATTAGTCTCTCCACAAAACACACATTCACTCAATTAGCATTTGGGACACACCTAATGTTCAAAAAGTGTAGATTGCATAAATGAATGATTTAAAATTAATGCATTATTTTAAAACAATTCTCCTTACAAGGGCACACACAGGATAGGGCTCCAATCTAGCATCTGATTCTCTCCCCTAGAAACTTCATTTTAAAAACCCTAGTATTACATTATGTACCTGATACCCGTGTCTTTGTGAAAAATGCTGAACTATTCATTACCTTCAGTATTCTGATCTGGTATACTCCATGCTTTGTATGAAATCAATAAAGTTTTCTAGCAAGCACTAGCCATCACAAACTGATAAAGAAATCCATTTTATTGCTGAGAATATAAGCTTGACATTGAGGTAAAAACCCTGATTCTGTAACTGATGTGTTCATTTAACCTCTACTAAGGACAGAAATTATGATTCATTGATTCTAATTTTCTAATAAAAATCATGTCACCTTTTCATAAGCAACTTACTATGATATGCCAGGGTCTTGGGTCCCATAAATAAGGATTATGGTTAAAAGATGTTGAAAGGAGAATTTCAATATAAAAATCAATGGAGAAACCTAAAAACTGAAATGAATCATAATCAAAAGCAATCTCTTCTTGTGGCAATGCAAGAACATAGATAAAGGAAATTCTCAACCTACTACCCGATCCTGAAGAAAGCAGTAAAATAGAGAAAAAGGATTAACAAAAACACATGTAAGTAAATAATAACATTAATATCATTGATAATGACAACTCTCACTATATCTCAGGATCTTGGGTAGAAATTTAGATTACTCCAGGCATCTGGATATAGTTAGTATCTGGTGCAACTCAGTCAGAATATCTGATTCCTTAACATAAATTATCATATTTAATACTTAGAGGTATCCTTGGAGGACTGTGTTTCATGTCCATGTTTAAAATGAGAATGAACTCAGAGATGTTGAATCTCTGGCATGAAATCCAAGTTTACATATGATCCAGTTAGATTCTATTGTGCATATTTTTTTTTTTTTGGTAATATTCACTGTCCTTTGCAACTGCAGGAAAATATTCCTTAAAAATCACTTTGCCCATTGGTGAAGATTTAATTACTTTTGAGTGGAATTGCAAGCCATTTTTCTTTTTCATTTTTTAATAGTTCATCCCCAGAGCAACCCTCAGTTATTGCTCAGGCTACTTTTAATAAGCACTGGCATTTAAATTCTTGCATGTGACAGTGAGGATGATGCCACTGCAAGCCACAGCTTATTTCCTGTGAGCAACATTTAATCAAAAGTGACCCATGATTTCAAGCTCCACTGCCCAGCACCAAGCTCCTCACTAAATGCAGCTTCACTTCAGAATCTCCTCATTTAAGTTTAGAATATGAATGGGAATCCCAAGAAAATCTTCTTTCTTCTAAAATTTGTAGAACATCTTCATTTCTATGTCTTTTTTATTTATGACAAATGTGTGGAAAATGGCAAAATTACTAATGAAGCCCTTTTTGGACCATGTCCATTTTAGTACATTTGTGTACATCACTGCCTATGTATCCTGATGTGTGCTTTCCGGAATAAAAGAGAAAATATTTATTCAAATATCAACCCCTTCTTCAACTTATATCTGAGCCTTCAAGTATTCTAAGGGAATTTCCCCAACTTTTCAATAAGACCAGAGCAACTCTCAAGGAGTCAAGGGATGTTAGTCATTAAACCATTGTGTCCATAGTGAGTCCAAAAGTCTAGACTCTGTCCCACACCTCATTGCAGTAGCATCACGAATTATGCTTGGTCACGGAACATATTTTTAATTATATCTACAGTTATGATGATGCAATCTCCCATAATGTTTTCAGATTAGATAACTACCTAGACACTTTGTTTCTTTTCTTGTCTCTCTGCCTGACTCCAGCTCTCTCTCAGTTTCTAGCCTTCTCCCTTTCCTAGTAGTTTTGTTAGCATTTTATTTCATAACTCTGTCTCTAGAAGTCTTAAGAGTCATTGGATTCCATCCTGTATGAATCTAGAATGTCACTTGGAAAAATGGTTGGCTGAATGTCTAGATTGAAGAATTTTTTTTAAAAAGAACTTAGAAGAAAAGGGACAAGGTAAATATAAATAAACCACAAATAGGAAAAAGGTAAGTAATTTGCTAGGTTTATTGTTTTTGATAGTACCCTCAATTGCATATGATAACTTGATTCTTTAAGAATATATGTTGGACTTTTCTACCAGGAAAAAGAAGCCAGTTTCAAATGCTCTGTTTATGACTTGGGCAGAGATGCTGATCTATTGCCTCCCTTAATCATCTTCCACACTGACTACTGAGTGGTCCACAGATTTAGTTATTTAGGTTATTCATATTTATGACTACAAACACATCACGATGCTAATTAATATTAGGTATAAAACACTTAATTCAAAAATAAACAATGCAAAAGTGTGCAGTGTATTGAAACTTAGCACCAGCTATTCTCATCTAGATTAATTAATTTTAAGACAAGTTCTCAGTCTATCGTTGAGAGTGGCCTGGAATTTTCTATGTATGCTAGTGAAGATGACACTGTGCTGTCCTCAAAGCCCAGTCTCCTGAGTGCTGAGGTGGGAGGCATAGGCCACTCTGTCCAGCGACAACTGAATAAACTATGAATACATTACCTGTTACAATATTTTTGGTATCTATTTATACAACCATTAATTCCCACAGTTGTTGTTACATTAAAAGATGTTAGGCAAATCCAAGCTCAATTATGACCTTTTATTTTTGGGGTACAATATAGCAAAGGGTGGCCAAGACCTCAAAGCATTCTTTCTGTCTCAGTTACTGAGTGTTGGGATTGTTACAATATATACTGTTATGTACAAGTCAATGATAAGCCTGTGATAATGACACACTATTCAAGACTAGATGACAGAGGGTTTAAAAGATTTCTAAAGTGGACAAAACAGTTTGTTTGAAAAGAGTCATATGTTCCAGAAGTGGATTACTGGTAATGTCATGGGACTAAATACTTCCTTAAGAAAAAGGAGTTTTAAGATGAGGAGGTTAGAGAATATTCCTTAAGAAGGTAATTGAGAGATGCTCTTACTTAGCCAGGTATATATCCAAGGAGAAGGAAAGGACTTTTCCAAAGATCTGTATTAAGTGAGAATTTAATATGGTACCATTAACAAATAACAGATGCTATAGGAATCTCATGTGAATATCAGATTTTAGACTCCCCTGCTCAGTTGTGTTTTAATACAGTTGTGCATAGGAAATTGTTAATTGGATAACAGAATTTTTCTTTTAAAAAGAAAATATATTCTAAATATGTTTTCCCATAATTCTATTCTGGTCAGATCCATTCTGTTTCTGTCTGTCATTAAAAAATAAACAGGCTTCTAAAGGATAATAATAAAATAAAATTAAATTAAAAAAAAAAACTAGCACATTAGAATTGGATAAAGCAAACAAGGAGAAGACCTTAAGAAATGACACAAGATACACAAATTCAGTTGTTCACACACTCGGGTATCATATAGAAAAATTAAATTAGAACCAATAATATATAGCAAATGATTTGTAGAGCAAAATGAGAGATGAAAAATATAAATAAAATAAATAAAAACTAATAATTTAATTTCAGTGTAAAACAACATGAAATGCCCTGACATGCCATTGTGTAAAAGGAACCTATGAAGGGATCATTAATTTAATTTTCTGTTGGCCACCTGCTGCTGGGCATTCATCCTATCCTAAATAGTAATTTGTTTTCCCAGATACATCCATTAGAAAAACTAAAATTTCATTTGCAAGTGGGGTTCAATTGACATTTCAACTGGGTTAGAGGTAGAAACATGTGTGTGCTTCTTCTTTTATTCTAGAACAAGAAGGAGAAAAAAAGGAAGAGGAGGAAGAAGGGGATAGAGGAGAAAAAGGAAAAAGGGGTTCAGGAGGAGGAAAAGTAGAAGATAAAGGGGAAAAGAAGAAGAAAAAGAGGAAGAGGAAGAGGAAGAAAGAGGAGGAGGAGGAGGAGGAGGAGGAGGAGGAGGAGGAGGAGGAGGAGGAGGAGGAGGAGGAGGAGGAGGAGGAGGAGTGTGTGTGTGAGGTATACGCCTGAGTTACCTATAGCTGGAATTTGAGATGAATCAATTACTGTTTTCCAGAAGACTGCCATACTGATTTTCATAGTAGTTGTTTTTTATTATTCATTCATTTTGTTTACACTCCAGATTTTATTTCCATGCTTCTCCACCCTCCAACTGTTTCACATCTCATACTTCCTCCCTACCCCCTGTCTCCACAAAGATGCCCCCACACCCTAGCCCCCACACAACCAGAACTGCCTGGGGCCTCCAGGGTACTGAGGGTTAGGTGCTTCTCTGATTGAATCCAGAGCCGGCAGTCTTCTGCTGTAAACGGTTGGGGGTCTCATATTAGCTGGTGTATGCTGTCTTTTTGGTGGTCCAGTTTTGAGAGATCTCTGGAATCAGGTTAATTGAGACTGCTGGACCTCCTACAGGTCGCCCTCCTCCACAGCTTCTTATAGCCTTTCCCTAATTCAACCACAGGGGTCAGCAGCTTCCATCCATTGTTTGGGTGCAAATATCTTCATCTGACTCTTTAAGCTGTTTGTTGGGTCTCCCAGAGGGTAGTCATAATATGTCCCTTTTTTGAGTGCTCCATAGCCTCAGTAATAGTTTCAGGCCTTGGAACCCCTCCTTGAGCTGAATCCCACTTTGGGTCTGTTACTGAACATTCTTTTTCTCAGGTTCCTCTCCATTTCCATCCCTGCAGTTCTTTCAGACAGGAACAATCATGAGTAAGAGTTTTGACTGTGGGATGGCAATCCCCTCCTCACTTGATGCCCTGTCTTCCTGCTGGAGGTGGGCTCTATAAGTTCCCTCTCCGTACTGTCTGGCATTTTATCTAAGGTTCCTCCCTTTGAGTCCTGAGACTCTCTCACATCCCAGGTTTCTGGTACATTCTGGAGGGTTTCCCCAACCTCCTACATCTGGAGACTGCCTGTTTCCATTCTTTCTGCTGCCTGTCAGGGCTTCTTCGGTCCTTTTCCGTCTCCCAATACCAGATCAGGTTCCCTTCTCCCCGCTACCCTACTTCTGTTCACTCTCTCTCCCAGATCTCTCCCTTCCTTCCCACTTGTGATTGCTTTCTTCTCCCTCCAAAGTGGGACTGAAGTGTCCTCACTTGGGTCCTTCAGCTTGTTGACCTTTTTGAGTTCTGTGGACTGTATCTTGTGTTTCTCCACCAACCTGTTTTTTTTTTTTTTCTAATATCCACTTATTAGTGAGTACAACCATTCATGTCTTTTTAGGTCTGAGTTACCTCACAGAGGATGATATTTTCTAGTTTCATTCATTTGCCTGCAAAACTCAGGATGTCTTCATTCTTAATGGGTGAGTAGTATTCCATTGTGTAAATGTGTAAATGAACCACATTTTCTTTATCCACTCGTTTGTCATGGGACATCTGGGTTGTTTCCAGCTTCTGGCTACCACAAATAAATCCTCTATGAGCATAGTGGAACATGTGACCCTGTGGCATGGTAGGGCATCTTTTGGGTATATTCCCAACAGTGGTATTGCTGGGTCTTTAGGTAGTTCTATTTCTAATTTTCTGAGAATCCTCCAGATTGAATTCCAAAGTACTTGTACCAGTTTGCAATCCTACCAGCAATGGAGGAGTGTTCCTCTTTCTCCATATCCTTGCCAACTTGTGTTGTCACCTGAGGTTTTGATCTTAGCTTTTCTGATTGGTGTAAGGTGGAATCTCAGGGTTGTTTTGATTTGCATTTCTCTGATCACTAAGGGCTTTGAACATTTCTTTAAGTGCTTCTCAGCCATTTGAGATTCCTCTGTTGTGAATTCTTGGTTTAGATCTATATCCCATGTTTTGATTGGAAAGTTTGGTTTTTTGGTGGTTATCTTCTTGAGTTCTTTATATATTTTGGATATTAGACTTCTATTGGATTTGGGGTTAGTGAAAAATTTTTCCCAATCTGTAGGTTGCCAATTTATCTTATTGACTAATCCTCTTTGCCTACAGAAACTTTCCAGTTTCATGAGGTCCCATTTATCAATTCTTGATCTTAGAGCATGAGCCATTGGAGTTCTGTTTAGGAAATTTCTCCCTGTGCCAATGAGTTCAAAGCTCTTTCCCACTATCTCTTTTATTAGATTCAGTGTATCTCATTTTATGTTGAGGTCCTTGATCTACTTGGACTTGAGATTTTTGCAAGATGACAAATATGGGTCTATCTTCATTTTTCTACATACAGTCAGACATTTAGACCAGCACCATTTATTAAAGATACTTTCTTCTTTTCTATTGTAAATTCTTGGAGTCTTTGTCAAAAATCAAGTGTCCATAAGTGTGTGGTTTTATTTCTGAGTCTTCAATTCATTTCTATTTCTTCAATTCCATTGATCAACGTGTCTGTCTCTGTACCAATACTGTGCAGTTTTTATCACTATTGCTCTCTAATAAAGCTTGAGATCAGGGAAAGTGATTTCTCCTTCCGTCTTTTATTGTTAAGAATTGTTTTCAATATTCTGTTTTTTTTTCCTTTCCAGATGAATTTGAGAATTGCACTTTCCATGTCTGAAGAATTGTGTTGGGATTGTAACTTTGCAGTTTGCAAGTTTGCACTTCCACTAGAAATAGATGAGTGTTCGTTTTACTTCACACCCTCACTGTCATTTGCTGTCACATTTATTTATTGATTGATTTATTTATTTATCTCATCCATTCTGAGGGGTGTAGGATGAAGTCTCAATGTTTCATTTCCATTTCCCTGATGAATAAAGATGTTGAACATTTTGTTAAGTGTTACCTCAGCAAATTGATCTTTTTATTTACTAGTTCTAACAGTTTTCTAAGCTAAACCTTTTCTGTCAAATTTTATTATTTTTAGTACCTATGGAATAAAACAGAATTCATTTTTTCTAGTTTTTATTACTCTATCCACCCTCTCCCATATTCCTTCTCTCCAGTGTTTGCCATATTCTCTTTCTTATTGGTAGTATCTTCTTTCCTCCTTGTCCTCCTCTCTCTTCTTCTTCTCTTCCTGTCTACTTCTCCTCCTGTCTTCCTCTTCTTCCTCCTCCTCCTCCTCCTCTTCCTCTTCTTCTTTTTCCTCTTCCTCCTCCTCCTCTTCTCCTCTTCTCTTCTTTTTCCTCTTCCTCCTCCTCCTCCTCCTCCTCCTCCTCCTCCTCCTCCTCCTCCTCCTCCTCTTCTTCTTCTTCTTCTTCTTCTTCTTCTTCTTCTTCTTCTCCTCCTACTCTCCTCCTCCTCCTGTTCTTCTTCTTCTCTTTGATGTATGTAAAACCAGGTGAGTCCATTTTAGTTGGTGTTGCCTCTATTCAGGGCTAAGCACTCATCAAAACACTTCTCTTTACTATAAAGGAAAACCATCACAGAAATCCATAATTGACACAATGCAGAAATCAATAGATCATGATGATAACAGCCCAACTTGAACATTTGCAGCAGAGATCTGCACTATTGTCAGGTAATACTGTGAATGAGGATACAGAAAATTTGTAATAGCCAGAGCACTAGGAACTCTGCATGAGACTCTCTCTCTCTCATAAGAATGGCTGCATAAACACTGAGTTTCTGAAGTAACTTTCTTGGCTTTCAGTAAGAAATAAGTGGACTACATTTCTATACACTGACTCCTCCAGCAACTTCTTGATATTACAAACATCCACAACAAACAGAATACAAAGTGCTAAGAATGGATTTCCATACAACATCTTTGTAAATATGTATTCTTTATCTCCATTTTTCTTTTATTGAGGATAAATTGTTTTCTTATACCATATATCGTGATGATAGTTTCTTCTTGCTTTACTCTTCTAAGTCTTTTACCACCTCCCCTTATATCTGATTCACTCTATTTATGTGTCTTATTACAAACCCACAGATTTCAAAAGAGATAACATCCAACATGACTAATGAAAATATAATGATATGAAGTAAAATATATCATATCAAATTTGGACATGACAACTCAACAGGAGGAAAAGAGTCCAAAGAGCAAGCACAAGAATCAGAGACCATTTTGTTCACACATTAGTATTAATAAAAATACTAAGCTAATGACTGTAATATATACATAGAAGCCATGGTATGGACCCCTACAGGCTCTGTGCTTGCTGCTCTTTGATATATGTTTTCCTTAGTTGATTTACTGAGCCTTGTTCTCCTAGTGTCTTCCATTCCCCCTAGCTCTTAAAATCATTCTGCCTCCTCTTCCATGAGATTCTCTGAGCTCTAAAGTTCAGGATTTCATATAAAATTCATACTGATATCTCCCCCTTCTCAATGTCTGACTGTGGGTCATTGTATCTGTTCCCATCTGCTGCCAGCTGAATCCTCTCTGATGATAGCCAGATCAGGCATTGATCTCTTAGTAAAGCAGAATAGCATTCAGGGTCATTTTATGGACTTTTTCATCAGTAGTATTTGGTTTAACTTAGGGTTACCATAGTAAGAATGGCTAGCCTACTAACAAACAGTCAATCAACTGAACACAATCTCTATCAAAATTCCAATACAATTCTTTACAGGTCTTGAAAAGATAAGTCTAAATTTCATATGAAAACAAAACAAAACAAAACAAAACAAACAAAACAAAACAAGACAAGTTATCTAAAACAAGTCTGAATAATAAAATTTTCTTGGATTTCCCTAACATTCCCAATTTCTAGTACAGAGCTATAATAATAAAAAAAATCACATGATATTGTCATTAAAACAGATATAAGGATAAATGTAATTGAAGACCCAGACATAAATCTCCACAAATGGATACATGATGACTATTCCTTGTTTGTGTTTTGCCTTGTTTATGTTTTTGAGAAGGGAAAACAGGATTTGGAAAAGGTTAGAACTACCAGTGAAATATTTACTAAATTTTGGTGAGATGAGCCATGTATAAAATAATTTTTGTTATTGCTCATGAGTGTCATGATATTCTTATATTGGATAACTGATAACTTTTGTTAAAATGTTCTTGGATGAACTTATAATGGTATGCATGATAAAAGTTTTAAGAAGCTGATACTCACTAAGCTTGCATATAATTGATCATTTTAACCCCATTTTTTTCTGATATCTCACAAAATGACAATTTGTTAAAGGTGAAACAGTGTCTAATATACAGAATAATTGACATTGGAACAAAAACCCTAAAATATTTACCACTAAGTCAAAAATAGGAGATTTATCATTGGATTTGATTTCATATTTTAATTTTTGCTTAATAATTAAAAATAATATATTTACTAATTCTTTGAGAATTTAATTTTGGTAAATTCAGTGAAAATCTCCCCTATATGTGCTGATGTATTTGCATGTTTAGTTGCTAGTTAGTGAAACTATTTGAGAAGGATTGGGAATTCTATCCTTTTTGATATAGATGTGGTTTTGTTGGAGGAAATATGCTTGTCACTGGCATTTTTATTTTGAGGTTTCAAAAACCCAAAGCAGGTTCAGTCTCTCTTTCACTGCCTGAAGATCAGAATATAAAAAACTCATTTACTATACAGTGTTTTATCAGTTTGTTTTTTACCATAATGATCATGGACTAACACCTGACAATGGTAAACATGTCCCCAATTAAATGGTTTATTTTTTTAAGAATTGTCTTGCCCTTGTTATGTCATTACAGAAATTGAACAATCATGAAGACATTCATATGATGTATTTTGAATATATTCACCACTTCTAACTCCTCCTACCTTTTTCTATACCATACTTCCCACCTAATTTTGTGTAATTTTATTTCTTGTTAGTTTATCTTTAATTCATCAGGTCCAGTTTATCCTGGCTAATGACTCTTGCCCTAAAATATGGTCAGCAACCAGAATCGAAACCATTAAAGGAAACTGACTCTTATTCACATAAGCAATATTAAATTAAACCTGTAGGGAATAAATGCGATAAAAACATTCATCTTAGTTTTGGGCTTTTGATGACTCTTTTATAATCTGGGCAGTCATAGATCTGTGTTAATTGCAATCTAATACAAGAAGAAGTATCTCTGATGATGGTTAGGAAAGTCACTAATCTTGTTCATATCAGATTCTTTTTCGAATATTCATTGAGCTAATCAACATTGTAGTTCATAGTGAACTGTTACAGATACATTATATTAAACTTAGTATTTATTTCTCCTACAAAATTTCTCTGATGATCATAGAGAAAATAAGATATGTATTCAAAGAACTTCTCTAGTTCATCTTCTAATTAGTTGGTTATACATTTTACAGTGTAGACAAGTCTTCTTATTTTCATGGTTGTAGCTGCCATAACCTTAAGTATTTGATATATAGAATAGATTCTCTCACACAGAGGTGCTAAATAACGGTTTGATAGATTGATATAGTATATTTTATGACATCGCTAATTATCTGTCCTCCTGAAATATGAACATCCTGATATTATTAACAAAAAAATCAAATGATAGTAATTAGTTTACAAAAAGTATGTGTGTTCAAATTGATAAGGCACATTGAACAAATCTTTATGAAAGTTGTGAGTGCATTTCAGTATATATAAAACGGTGTGAGTACTTTAGAAATTTTTATGACATCTTTGATTCTCTGGGGAAGGCAGAGCTACATGACTTGAAAATGCTATCCACAACTTATCACGGGCACTTCTTTTTAGGTAAAGGCAATAATGCTCTATGTCCTTAAAAAAGAATCAAAAATGCCATTTGAATTTGCCCCTGAGAAAAATGTGACAATTGTCAGAGTAACGCAAAAAGTCACTCAGGGTCATAACCATCTACAATAGCATGTTTCAGACTAGAATGCCCATATCACCTGCACATACTGATTTTAGGTTTGTTTTTTTTTTTTTTCTTCCTGTTTTATAACATCTGTTGGCTTGGATCCTGTGTTGATTTGTTCATCTTGTTGGAAGGCAGAAGCAGAACACCTGCCTTCACAGATGCTTCAAGTCTCCACCAGACACTGAGATGTAAACTGATATGACGAGAATTGGCTGGATTTTTTTTTCATACATAAAATTAAATGCAATTAACAGACTTCCATGTATTCACAGAATTATCAGAAATTAGCTTATTAAAAGTACACAGATTAATTAAATTTAGGCTATTTACAACTAACTAGTACCTTTTACTAGGCAGATTAAATTTCTCTACCATGTTTTCCTTCATTTGGTCACAAGCACAGAATATATTGGATTTGATTTCATATTGCATTATTGGAGCATAGTCTCCAATAATGTGAGAGTTCATTGAAAGTTAAATTCTGATATGAATTATTGTTAGTAATCAGAAAGTGTGATATGTAATATTATAAGTGATTATTGAGGACAAGTGATTGTGATTAGTTTACCATGTCAACTGAATTTCACCAATTATGAACCAAAATAAATGTTTTGTTAAATCAGGATATAACAACAGAGAAATAAGCATAAGAAATGAAAGATATAATGTAAACACTATTTATATGGTGTTCATGTTATGTCAAGAATTGTAAGAAATCTGGTGGATGCAGGGTTGAGTTGGAGGTATATAATACATACTCCATTTTATGCTAGCAACTTAAAGGCCCCTGATTGTTATGACACTGGGTTTTCCTAGAAATTATTCTGTAGAATGATTTTTTTCTAGAACCATGTTTTCAATACTGGGAAGATAATGGGTCTTGTATTTAAGATCCAGGCCACCCAAATTGCTCCTAGGAAATGGGAAGAAAAATGTAAAGGTTGTTGTCATTGAATGCATGAAAAATAATAAATGCATTTGTCAGCATTACTTGTTCTTAAGCTACTGACATGTATTGAGAAAACTGAAACAAGTAAATATACCTTGTCTTTCAAGAAGTCATCTCATATTAGTAACTGTCCATACTGTTGGATCAAAATACCTGGGATACCTGAAGATGGAATTGGTATTTGACTCAGTTTGAGAGAATAGTCCATCTTGGTGTGCAAAGCATAGGATCAGAAATTAGAGTCACAGTCAAGGAGCATGACAAATATGTCAATATTTGCTTCCCTTCTGTTTATTTAGTGCTAAACCAGAGCTAGTCATGCGCTGCTGTCCATATTCAAGTGGGGTCACTCCATCTGAATGAAGCTAGTCTTAGGGTTTTACTGCTGTGAACAGACACTATGACCAACACAACTCTTATAAGGACAGCATTTAATTGGGGCTGGCTTACAGTTTCAGAGGTACAGTCTTTTATCATCAAGGCAGGAACATGGCAATGTCCAGACAGGCATGGTGCAGGAGGAGCTGAGAATTCTACATCTTTATCTGAAGGCTGCTAGCAGAATACTGGCCTCCAGGCAGCTAGGATGAGTATCTTAAAGCCCACACCAATAGTGCACACTGACTCCAACAGGGCCACTCCCTGGGCTGAGCATATACAAACCATCACACTAATGTAGATGACCCATCACAGATATAACCATAAATTAACATAATCTACATAGTTCCCCACAGACATTTTGAGAGACATGTCTTCTAAGTGATTCTAGGTTCTGTCAAGTTGTCAGTCTATATTAATATCACAGCATCTGTTCAATATCATTTCAAAAATTTCAGGTTTATATCCATTTTATAGCAATAAATATTTCTAGGTTTCATTGTAAGTGATTTTCTCTGATAATAAGCTAAGAATTATGAGTCTTTCCATACTAAAAGAGGTCTTTTTGGAACTTTACATTATATTCATCTGACAGCAAACCTGTCAAAAAGAAAACTGATGGATGAAATATGAACATAACATTTAAACACACTCATAAAATGTAGTCAGAGGCTTAAAGTAGAAATGTCTTTTCAGGCTGAGTCTTTATGCTCAACAAAAAGAGAAAGACTGTTTAAAATGTGTCCCCAGATACTGCCTCACTGTTACTACCTAGTGAAGACATTGGATCATAAAGCAGCCTTCAGATCTTGACTTCTTTGTTAATACTTAGAATTTTCTGTGAACTCATGTTGCCCCAGACATTAGATACAATAAATATAATATAGCATTTGATGTATTATGCATGTCATGGAGATTTTCAGCAATACGATAGATCAATATTATAAGATGTTCAAGCTCTTTTTTCTGAGATACCTTATGGAAGGGACAGCTCATGCTTGCCAAATAGTTAATGTATGTTATTGTTTGTTTAAAATAGTTAATATGGCATATGCTATTATTTCCAACAGATATAAGGAAATACTAATTAATAAATTAAATTTAGGAATTTTCCTATAGAGCTACACATGTTTCACACCTGTAATCCAAGTACTTGGAAGGTTCAGGGCCAGGCCAACCTGAGCTACAGAGTAAACAAGTAAGTTAGTCAGAGAGGAAGAAGGAAGAATAAGATGTTGTCTTATTATTGTAAAAGTGATAAAATACCGTTGATCATAAAACATTTCTGTTAGATACTACAATATTTTATTAGTGTACTTAATGAGCTTGTTTACAATTTCAAAGATTGAAGTTGTTAGTGAGGTCAAACGTTCTTAGAAATTAAAGAAAATAAGAATTTGGAGCATTTAAAATATGTAGTTTATGAGATGGTCAAAACTTTAGAAACAATCATTTGCCGAGGACTGTCAAAACCTGGAAAGGACCAGGATCGTTGGATATTGACTGTGATTGAGCTAGATATTATGTGAAAAGCAGACAATGATACGGAATATCTAAAACCACTTTCTTCTGCAGTCATATTTACAATTTGAATTTGTTGGTAAGTCCCTGATGATATACTCTGACATGATAATTAATATACAGTATGAAATAGGCATGTTATATAACTATATACATATAGGTTCAATCATGATTGTTTTCCTGATTAGCTGTTTTTCAGTAGATCTTTAAGAGGCAACAATATTCCAAGCTAAGCACTCTGATATATGAGCATGTTTGACTCCTTTGCAAACTTAATTCAATGTTTTCCCTTAGTATTGTAGGCCAAAGTATAGAATCTTTACTTTTGGGTAAACATGGGTCTATTTATGTTTTAATTCATTTAAATGTTAAATGAACATAAGCTTGTAATTGTTGAAATGGGAATGCTATAATATTGCTTCTGTGAAATGAAAATATAAATGAAATATTATGAATAATCACTTCTATGAAAGAAAAAAACCATAAGTTCTATCTGTTAATGAAGCAGCATTTACCAATAAATAATTTTTTGCTTCTCCCTGAAAAATCCTGAAAGTGTTCCAAGCAGAATCTCTGATTTTCAGAAATCATAGTTGTTAATTCATGTCGTTCTCCTGGAGCTAAAATTAGTTTGGGGAAAACATCTCCTTACAAGGAAGAAACTGTTACTCAATGACTCCTACCCATTGATACAAATCAGCTGATCTCTCTGAAAGCATAGAGCCGCATTTTATGACACCACCGCAGTTTCTAAAATGGAGTTGTTCATTCCACTCATCCACCCACAACTCAAAGGCTTTTTCTGTCTCAATCCATTCAAAGCAATTTCTGTTACCAGATTAGCAGATGTTCCCAATTTCACATCTACATTTCCTTCTAATCATTTCTCTTGACGAAAAAAAAATTAAAAGTTTTATTGGGGTATAATTGATATGTTAGGAACTTCATGTATTTAACATGTACAATTTGACAGTTTGAGAAATATACAAACACTCATAACATGATCTCCATGATGAAAAATAAATCTAACAATTCCTCTCAAATTGTTTTTGTACCATAAAATGCATATGTGTGTTTGTGCACATATGTGGTCGAGAAACATAGAAGGAGATTTAATGTTCTCGCCCTTTCTTCATAGGTTTTGAGGGGTTTTGTTTGTTTATTTGTTTTGTTTTTAGTAAGAGGCAGACCTGGGGCTCAGTCATAAAATGCTTGTCTAGCATGTACGAGACTTCAGTTTTGATACCCAGAATCACAAATAAATAATAACTAAAGATAAATCTAAGACACTGAAAAAGCAATATTTTTCAGTTTATGAGTACCATGTATTAATTGAGTAAACACATCCTTGAATAGATTAGAATCACCACTTTCCCTACTGCAAGTGGGCTTCAAGTAAATAACTGAAAAACATAGTTCAAAGGATGACAGCATTTGATGGAGAACTGTAGTTGACCAGACAGACAAAGAAATATATTCTTACCTCTAAAGTTACAGTGATTTCAATGTTTATTTCTCAATGAATACATAGGATGCAATACTACTTCCAAGCTCAAGATAGGATGTGGGGCCATTGGGAAATCATACCATGTTTGAAGTCAGAGCCCTAATAAATTGGATTGTTATCTTTTTAAAAGAATTCAGGGAGTCCCTTTACCACATCTACCTTTTAATGACACAGTAAAAAGCTGACCATCCAGGAATCAGGAAGAAACATTCTATTATATTAAAGCCAGAAAATTTGTGGCCTTTTTGATTTCAAACATCGTAGCCTCGAACAATGTAAGAAATGCATTTATAGTGCCAATTCCTCTCCAGTTTGTGGTATTTTTTTTATATTACCTCAAGCAAACAGAGATGGAAAGTTGGAACCAAGACGTTGCTACAGTGGTATTGTAACAAATGCTAGAAAATGTGGAAGTAACTTTTGAAGTGAAGATATGTAGAGACTAGAGGATTTTGTATGTACATTCTAGTAAAACATCTGTATTTGAGGAACGCAAAGCTGTGAGGAGGAAGATACATAAACTCTTAAGAAAGAGTCAGTCTTCTTGTGAAGTAAGAACTCCTGAATGGAGTGTTGGTAGAGAAATTGACAGTAAATATGTAATGAAATCTTAGGTGTAAATAAGGAATATGATATTGGATAATGAAGTAGCAGCTATCTGTTATAAAATGGTAAAAACTTGAATGAATTTTGTTCAGGTTCTACTGTTGTTCTACTTGTTTCTTGCAAACAAGAAAGCTGAATATTTTAGGGAGATAAATCCAAAAGCAAAGCATTGAAAATATTTTCTCATCTGTGCATAGCCAATTGGGAACATGGAGAAATTAGAGATTGGATGCTCGTTCCAATGGAAATGAGAACTGAAAGACAGTGGGTAACATTTATTATATCAATACTGAAGACAATGGGAGATCTTGTTTGGGAGAAAATATAGAGTGTATTGTTCTACACAGTTCTGCCTTGTCTTTCAGGGCGTCCAGGTGTTGCTGGTATACCAGCTTGGATAGGACAGGGTGAAGTGTATCTGGGTGGCGTCAGCAGGCTGCCTCTTCCCTGTCTTCAGAATATCAGAGCCACTGCCTGCCAGGCCAGGAGGAATTGAAGCAGGATTATAGAGGAGCAGGATCCTGGTCCATTTGGAGAAGAGTTTGGGGAGGGGAGAAGGGAAGGGGACAGGGTGGGGGAGCGGGGATTGCTTCTTCAAGGATCTTAGTGAAGGCATTCTCAGGTCTTTAATGAAGCAACTCTCTGAGATGATCTTAGCTTGCATGTGTCTCTTTGTTGGGCTGGGTTTGAATGCATACGCTTTATTCAGGGTGAACCAAGGGGGTGAAAATATCCATGTTGGGGAAAAGCCATTTACTGAAAGATTAGGCATTTACAAGCCTCATTAGCATTCCAGGTTCCTGGTTAAGGCATCACTTTGTTTTATCCTCTGAGGCAGGCAAGGAAACAGGGAAAGAGTCCTATTCCTGCAGGTCTCAGGACAAAACTCTAATCTCAATTATTTGAAGTCTTCAGGGTTTGGGCATACTGAACATTGCTGTTCGATGCTAATTCCTCTGGTGGACCAGTCCACATACCCTATAGTGTGGGGCTAAAGCAGCCTGTATAGCCAGCTAAGTAAGAGAAGCCTGAACCAAACAATGAATACAATGGTTGAAGTATAAGTAGCCCAGAAATAAAGACTAATCTTCTCATCATAGACCCTGAATGTCAGAGCCCCATGAGTATAAATCACTGTAGAAATCTAGCCAGAGGTAATACTAAGAGGAGCTGTGAGGAGTTTCTTCCACTACTGAATAGAATAATATAATAATTATATATATAATATATATAATATATAATAATAAGTAGTGAATAATATTCACTACTCAAGAATAATATAAGCTTTTATCTAATTACAAGACTAGGTTTTGTTTATTAATCTATGTTTCTTCTGTGTATATATGTGTGGTGAATGTTTATGGGTATGATAACAGAAAGGAGTATGCCACACCGTGGTTACAGATATTAAAAAACAACCATAAATATGTTATACTACCTTGTTTGAGACACAGTCTTCTTGCTGTTTATTGTGGCACATTCCAAGCTAGCTTGTCAATGAGGTTGCAGGGTTGTCTTTGACTTCTATTTCAATATGATAATCCTGGTATTACTGGTTTGTGGTACTTTCAGGAATTTGAACTCAAGTTTCTACACATGTATTACAAACACTGGTGACTGAAAAATCTTCTGTTCTCTATGTTTAAGTTATTAATTGTCAGTTATGTTAGCATCTAGAAACTTCTGCACCATTATGGAAACTTTCTATTACTTCCCCATCAGTCGTTCATTTAGTTTATCTCTCTTAGCTCCAGTTATATCATATACACATGAAGATGCTACCAGTTATCAGTTAATTAAAAATAAATTCTTGCAAAACTTCTTAGAATTATGATTTGGTATGTAATCAAGCTTGTATCTAGATTAATTTCATACCATTCTAAATAAATTAAGAGTATCTTTAACATGTCACATGCCTAGAAAATATACCAAGTTGCAAAATCAGGGCGTGTGGTTTAAGAAGAAGTAAGTCATTCATATCTTATCAGATCTTTTATATGGCCATCCAGTGTCACTTAAATTATGCATTCATTCTATTTATTTCTACAAGTCTAAATAAAATTGGCATTTAGAAATGACACATTGATTCAGACATATTGACTTATATCAACCCTCAATAAATTTTATTATTGACAGAGGCACTTTAACCATCAATGATAGCCTGGCCATTTAAGAAGATGGTTTTTGTGAGAGAGCATTGACTTCTATGTAGCTAGAATGGCCATTAAAATAATAGAAGACTGTGTGTACTGATTAGGCAGGTAAATTAGTGAGGATACATGTAGGTGTCAATCCTCTGATTTTTTTCATAGTCAAAGCTGATGGTTATATATTTTCATAAGCTGAACAGAGTTATTATGGCATACTGTGTGGCATATCTGGTCTGAATGATGATACTTAAGAATTCACGAGCATTAATCATAATTATTAGTTAGACAGTCACATGAAAATCAATTAGCCTTTGCACTGCCTGACATTAAGTACTAACACATTATTATTGCCTTAGAATCTATTTATTTCTCAGCACCTCATAAAAGTGTTTAAGTAAGAAAACTACATCACCTAGAAAATATGTTTGAACTGCCTCTGGATAACAACCAAGGGCATGATAATAACATAGCATATTCATTATATTCCAAACCATTACCTGTGGGCTTTGGATCACTCTATTTTACAAAGTTTTATAGTTTACCTATAAAATGAAATGGTTCAAATTATATTTATTGTGACTCTTAAGACTTTTAAATGTCACCCAGTATCAACGCCTACGAGATCTGAAAAGTAACTCTTCTTAAATTATGAAGAAAAATATAAACAGAGATTTTTGTTGTTGTTTGATTTGAAGTGATCCTTTTTACTGCACGAGTTCCAACTCTGGAATACTATTTCTATTTTGTGTGTTTTAAAGTTCCTTGGTAAAGTTTTTGATCAATTCTTTAATGAAATCTCTCTGTCTATCTTTTCTTCCTTGTCTTCATGGGCAATGCCTGCTCTTTTCTGGAGCAATCTCTATTTAGCAATAAATTTAGAAAATCTCAAAAAACAGGAAAGATTAGTAATATTTGGCATTTCCAAAGTTATTAAATGTACCTTATCTTGTTAGGGCATAAATGGTTGAGGTGAGTGCTACTCTTGGCCAGCAGTACATCACTACTGATTTTTCTTAATGGAAATATCTGATCAACTCCCAGGAGAATATTGCTTGGTGATTATGGCAGCCATACTGTTTTTCAAAATCTCCAACTCATTTTAACAGGTAAGATGTAGTTTAAACGCCCAGTGACTCCAAGTAATTTTGAACAGTGTACTCCACTTAAGTGGTTCAGGGGTGTCACTTGGAAGTAGTCTCACCTCTGATGTTTAGATTGCAGGATGTGCATCTGAACTTAAAAATGATTAAACTTTTCTGAGATATTTCAGGATTTTATAGCTCACATCTGAAAAGATGCAATTAATAACTACTTATTCAACAGTTAGCTATTATTGGGTTCTCCAGTGATTCAGCATGTAATTTTCTGTAGTCTTTCATTATATTGGTAAGTACTGAGTAATTGCTATATTTTAATTAATAGATTGTATAATTTGCCAAGGCATGCTGCACAATATGTTCTTACTTTAACTTTAGATTAAAGTGAAAGTGTAATCCACCTGTCAATAAAAGCTTATCTTTTCCCAAGATTGTACACTTCCAATTATAATACAAATAGAAACCTGTTCTAAAAGCTTGCAGATTTTTTCTCCTTTTAAATGATACATTTTCATTAAACAAATGATGGCCCATGATATAACTGAAAATGAAATTCTGTCTTACTGGCATTTGAAAACACCTCATAGTTTCTCATTGATAGGTTGATTTCTGTTGCTTGCCATGCAAAGAGAAACACATTTATACATCTAAAAGATCTCATATTCCTTTACATTTCCCGAAGATGTAGTTAAAAACATGGAATATTTCATTGTCTCAATGGAGACCCAAATGCTAAATAATAAAAGATCCATACTCTTGGAACTGCACATTTGAGAAGAACAATTGAGATGCTGGAACAAAAGACTCTGAAGAGAGGGAAGGTTGCTTTACTTGTATCAAGGGAGGTCAGAAATAAAATCCTTTCTAACATTAATTGTTCATAAAATCATTCATATAATTATTTTAAAAATTTCTATATTTTAATTCACTCTAGCTATCCTAAATATTTAAAAGTTTATGAAAAATACTATATATACATATATACATATATATACATATACATGCATATAAAACTTATATATATATATATATATATATATATATATATATATTGTGTGTGTGTGTGTGTGTGTGTGTGTGTGTGTGTATTTGTTTCTAATAATGAAACTATCTGAGAATAGCCAAATAACAATTTACCTAAGATTGACTCAGTCTTGTTTATGAAATAAAAAAGGAGGAGATGTGAAGAGCTTTTGATGCTTCTTGTCAGGAATCTGACACAGGCCAAGGACAAGGAAATAGGCCACAGGCAGGAATCTGACATTAGGCTAGAACAAAGAAGTAATTTGTGGCAGGAATCTAAATCTTAGGCTAGAACAAAGAAATAGACTTCAGGCATGAAAATGATGTTGGAGTAGGCTCCGATATTTTGGTCATCCTGATAAGACCTTAGGAACAGTGATCATAGGAGTGATCACAGGACTTTGTTTATTGCCTTGCTTGTTCTTTGACTGTTTGCATCTATTGTATTGCTAGTTCCTCAACCTAGAACTGACCTTAATACTTGCATGTAATTAAGATGGTATAAAAGCAAAAACAAATAAACAAACAAAAACAGAAAACCAATGTACCCAGTTCTAGTGACTCACCCTTGTGTAGTACTCAGGAACTTGAGGCAGGAGGATTGTAGTAAGTGCAAGCATAGCCCCAGTGCCTCCCTAGTATTACCAGGGATTCCAGGCTCTCCTGTGATTACGTTTAATTCTTGCCTCAACTAACAGTGGGTCCCATTCTGCATGCATTCTCTAAACCTGCAGGGCTTTGCAGATATTTCTCAGTCTCTCATTGGATATCCTGATCAAGATCACATCATTTCTTTTTCTTTTTACTTAATTTTCTGGTTTTCTCTCTTCATATGACAGGACAACTAAGCTACTTTGGAATCAGAATTACATTTCAGTCCAAGACACTTCCTACCCCATAGAGGAGACACCTAGCAAGATGTGTCAGTTTCAAATTCAAGTTGTTAACCAGATGAAGTTGTCGTACATGTGATAAATCTAGCCAACTACTTTGTAGTCAAATCAGCAGATTTCACAGTGACTTCTTTTTTGCTTTATCTGCAGAATCCAAACACACTTCTGATTAGTGTTAAGCTATGCGTGGAAACCTGGTTTAATTTCCACCAACGTGGCACTTCCTCCCTCACTATTGTTACTCCTGAAGGGAGAAGTGATAGTCTAGGAATAGTCCTAGACATCTCCCATTGCTCCATTTTACCTGTAACTATTACAAAATTCCAAATCCTCATATATCTGACCTTTGACATGACCCCGTGGGAAAGTTCCCTGTTTTAAAATTAGTCTAGGAATAGAATACAGTTCAATGCAAATAATATCCAAATAATCAGTTCATCTTGTGTATACTTACATAATTTGATATCTTTATTATATCACTTCAACTAAAATCAGAAGTGCACATTTACATGCATTTTTGCTAGTTAGTATGTAATTGTATTAAATATTAAAAGTGTGATAGCCACAAAAGTGACATTTGTACAAATCCTTTTAGATTTCTTTGAGATTTGCTGGCATATAACCTTAAATTGTTGTTTAATACTTTATTTCAGGGGAAAGGTATTAGAGCATTATTTGGAATCTGCCAATGATCTTAGTACATCAAACACTTCTGACTATATGCAATTTACTTAAATGGAATTTAGTTCTCTGCAGTAATTTTAAGTAGTTTGATTACTTGAAATAAGGATGTGATAAGCTTAGTTAGTGCACTGCATATGAATATGAGAAACATTACAGAATGAAGGAGTAAATCTAGGAACAAATACATAAACTTCATACTGTGTTCTTCACTAAACAAAGCAATTTTTCAACTATACTCCAAACTCAAATATACCAAGTCAATGCTCCGAGAGAAGTTAGCTATATCATATGCACATGCATAATGTCATAAATTAAAAGTCTATTCATGAATATATATGACCATGTATATTATCTTCAATATTTACTGTACACAGGTAACTTACATGTTACAATAGCTTTCACTATAATAATTATTTTTCTACTAAATTGCCAGGAAATATGATTTTTAATGGTTATTTTATTTATTTACATTTCAAATGTTCTCCTCCATCTTAGTTGTCCCTCTGAAAATCCCCTGTCCATCCACCCCCTGCTTTTATGAAGGAGATTCCCCATCCACCCACCTGCTCCTACCTCACCGACCTAGCATTCTTTTATGCTGAGGCATTGAGCCTCCACAGGACCAAGGGTCTCCCTACCATTGATGCCAGATAAGGCAATCCTTTGCTACATATGCAGTTGGAGCCATGGATCCGTGTGTACTCTTTGGTGGTGGTTTAGTCCCTGGAAGCTCTGAGGCGTCTGGTTGGTTGATTTTGTGGTTATTCCTATGGGGTTGCACACCCCTTCAGCTCCTACAGTCCTTCCCATAACTCCTTCATTGGATTCCTCATGCTGTCGGCTGGTTGGCTGTGAACGTCTGCATCTTTATTGGTCAGGCTCTGGCAGAGCCTCTCAGGGAACAGTTATACAGGCTCCAGTCAGCAAGTGCTCCTTCTCATCAGCAATAGTGTATCGGTTTGTTGGCTGCAGATGGGATGGATTCCTAGGTGGGGCAGTCTCTGGATAGCCTTTCCGTCAGTCTCTGTTCCGCTCTGTCACTGCATTTCCTTTATTATTATTATTATTATTATTATATTATTATTATTATTATTATTATTTTGGTTTTTCGAGACAGGGTTTCTCTGTATAGCTCTGGCTGTCCTGGAACTCACTCTGTAGACCAGGCTGGCCTCGAACTCAGAAATCCGCCTGCCTCTGCCTCCCAAGTGCTGGGATTAAAGGCGTGCGCCACCACTGCCCGGCACTGCATTTCCTTTAGACAGGAGCAATTCTGGGTTAATATTTTAGATGGGTGGGTGGTCGCATACCTCAACTACGGGCCATGCCTAACCTCTGGATTTGGTGTCTTCACATTCTTGCTCACCTTTGTTGGGTATTTCAGCTAATATCATCCCTGTTGGGTCCTGGGATGCTCTTGCTTTCCTGGCATCTTTAACTTTCTGGTGGCTACCCCCAATTCCCCATACCCACTGCTACACACCTCCTGTCTAACATAGAATTGATTAGAAGCCAAATCAATTTCAAGAACTTCAGTAACTTTAACCTCTAAACATTGGACACCTCAGGTCTGTATCTCTATGTATTTATGGAAAAACTAAAAGAACTGTTAGTTTTGAATAGACACTGAAATCAAGAACAGAGTTATGGGTATTATAGCAAGCATCCTGAGTGTGGTCAGTATCACTTCTCTTGGAAACCTCTCACAGAGAGCAATATTTCAAACATCATTATTTCCTGTGCAATAGTTATATGCAAGCCATCTTTATTTCATTAATCTGATTTAATACTAATTTAACTTTTTTGTTCAGTTTTGGCTCCGGTTTAATTCTGGCTACCACTGCTTTGCTTTACAACTAAAGTGGTACTTATTATACCTAATAGTGATTTTACTTAAGTGCATTTGAGGTTTTTATGGATTATTGATCAACAACAATGGTCGTTTAACCATGGAATCAACTGAGCTATGGATTTTCAATTCTCTGTTTTTGTGTATGTATGTCAATTTTCTACTTTGTGTTTTTATCAGTGTATAAACAGTAAACACAATTGACCTAACACAATCTATGGCTATAATATGTTCCCAGGTTTCAAAAGATAGTTACAGAGGGGACATTGATATAAAGGATGAATGGATTGTGAGTTGTATGTATCTGTGTGTGCACACTCTTCTATTAATCTATACAAGCTGCCTCTTTTTCAGTCCATTTTTTCCCTATCCTTTCTGAACACCTTCCTATTTATTCTGGTAATTATTCTAAAATGCTACTGTCAATCATTCTCCTGTTACACGTAATTTTAAAACTTATTTGTATGCATTCATTTATACCTTGCATATGTATTATTTTGCTATAGATCTTCCCTTTAGTCTCTCTTCATTTATGTAACTATGTCTTTTAATACTTCACCACTTTATTTTGCAAATCTCTAATTTTTTTTCTCACATCAAACCTCTTAATAATAATGTTTAAGTAATTAAAAATCTGTTACAAATCAAAATCATTTCTGGAAAATTGGACTCTTTATTGCCTCTTAATTTCTTCTACTATGTAAGTCAGCTAGGTATGCTACTTAGAAAGTTCTTACCTGCAGATCTAAAGTACCACAAATTGAAAGATTTCTAGTGTATTGATTCAGTCATGCTTGAAAACTAATAGATTATGATCTTATAGTCTTTATATCTCAATCTCTATCTTTTATTTTATAGTCTTCTAAACATGCAAATCATCGTATTTTCTTGAAGATAATCAGTTTTTAACTGGTGCTGGTTATTTCTTCAGTAATACACTCATTGGAACCTTGTATGGGATCTGATGTTAATTTACGATTTATCTTACTTCAATTTATTTGTCTTTTCCCTCTAAACAGTGTGAGAAACAGAAACATAAGGTACATAAAGAATATCAGAAGGTTCCTTTTTAAAATTGTTTTCTTAGGAAGGAAAGAGAAAGAGCAGAGAGAATTACCAATGGAAGAAATCTAATAAACTATGCATTGATTAACAATTATCCTAGTGAACAAATGGGAATCAAATTGCAGTGTACTTTTTGTAGAACTATGTATATACTACACAAAATGCTCTTTTAAATTATTTGTCAATAACCCATGCATCTGGTAGCTGAAAGATGCTAAACTAACTGTCTCCTGACTGTAAAGTCACTCTATGTCTCTAATGCCAGGTAAGTGTCTAGTTGACATTGAGGAAGCCTAAAAGCTACTGTCTATTCACTTGAAGTAGGATGCTTTATAATTGGCAAGTAGCAATGAACATGGTTGCTGAAATGCAACGAGTAAGGAAAAGGAATAGTCTGTACATCACAAGGGGCAGGTGCCTTTTTTACTATTTTTTACTTTTATTTTTTTTTTATTTTTTTATTGTATATTTTATTTAATTACATTTCAAATGTTATCCCCTTCCCTGGTTTCCCCTCCACTATCCCCCATTCCCTTTTTCTGCCTCCTTTGTTGATTTTTTTTTTTTTTTAGCTTAGGAGAAAAATATATGGGACATGTCTTGTATAAATATACAGCAAGAGCATGATATGATCATGTGTCATCTATGTGTTCTTCACTTGGTGAGGAAGGAAGGCACATCATTTAAATATGAAATGGTAATGAAGAAATATGCAAATAAGAGAACTGACTGTATTTTGTCTTATTCACCTTAGGGAAGTCAGAGAAGGCTTTCATGGACTTTTTCTGTGATATTTCTAAAAGGATATTAATAAAAGTTTGATTAAAAAATATAAGTTAGTTCATTATTTTTCCTTACATAAGTTAGCAACAGTAAGTTATTCCTTTATTACTCTTATTCTTTACTTAACTTATCACTGATATTCAATGTAATTAACTGTTTTATTTGAGTGACCATTTGATAAATGTTTTGCTTTCACAGTAGAGTAGAAACAGATTACATTTGTTTTCACCTATCATCATTGAATTCTAATCCCTCACAAAGTATCTAGTACAGAGATGAATAAATTAGTAAAAGGTGGAGTGAAAAAGTCTCCATGGTAAAGGCAAATCCAAAGCTCTCACTCTCGGTTTGTTACAAACTGATTCATGATCTGGGGAATAAGTTTTCCAATTATGACCCTCAGTGTCTAATGTTAGTCATTAGACACAATGACCTACAAAGGGCACTTAAGCTTTATCTCCTTATAGAATTCCTTATACTGTAAGTGCAGCTTTGGTGCACAATGTTTGTAGAACTTGACATTTAATCTGCATGATCTTAATTTATATCTACAGCTTCAAATTTTTGCTTCTTCTACACCCTTCACTCATTTTACTTCTATATAATTCTAGTCAAGAAATAAAAAACTTTGTCACCAAGCAACATCAGATGCAACGACAATTCTACATAGAATATCTTCACATCCCATGACCAAAGCACACATCAAATGGACATGGGATAAGAGTACATTTATATACAGCATATCTTCTTTTTTCTAATGCAATTTTGGAAGCATCATGTGATATGACTATTCTCATACTTATAAGATAATTACAGAATGAAGATGTTGTGTTTTGACCATTCCCCATTATTGGAAAAGCAATACAGCTTCAAGTATGCCCTCATAATTCCACACAAGTTGTGAACTGTATGAGGTAAAAATCAAAGAAATTATAATAGAGTAATGATAAATTCATAAACTCTTATGTTTCTAAAAGCATGGTGGATTATCAGTAATTGTAGAAAAGTCCCTAAACTTGGTATAAAAGATCTTATTTCATGAAACTTGGTATCTCAGTAACCCACTCCATATTCATTGTCATCTTGAGAACAGACAACACATCTACTTGCCTACTCACGTTCAAATGAACATACAACTCTTCTGACTGTGCATTCACCATAAAAGAATAAATATGCTCTGACAAAAACTATCAGAAAGCAACACGTTTTCCTTAAACTTTCTGAGTTGTCAGCAGAACCGAAAGTCCCATGCTGAAAATTATGTCAGCCTTTCTCCCCAGAAATCACTCCATAAAATTTTAACTCTGCATCATTTCAAATTCATCTGAGAAAAAAGAGAGATAAAGTGTGCTTAAATCAAAGAGATTTATGTATTCCAATAAAGCTGCAAGATTTTGTTTTGATAGCAATAATGCAAGAGCCAACAAATTAAATGCTCTTGAGGAATGATTATGGCTACAGGAGTTATTTTGTTTTTATCAGGACTGAATAGCTGTGTAACTTGCCCTTAAAGTTGTACAGTTTGTGATGCTATTGAGAAGTAGGCTTATGAGAAATAGAGTTGAATAGAGAATGAAGTATAATTTTATTTTAATTTGATTTCTGTGAGTAAGCCTCACTTTACAGGTTGACTTCCAGTAATTTATTATCCACCAACTACAACACAAAGTAACCTGTCACGAGAGACATCCGTTATGCTCACCCTAAAGAACACTGTCATTGGAAGGGATGACACTCACAGTGCCCCATGTCAGTGATAAGTAAATTTGAAATTGCTTGTGACCTTGGAGAGAATCCCTGCATCTTCTCACTCCCTGCTGCCAAAGGGCCCTTTGCAGCACTTGGCATTAACTAAAGAGGCACAGAAGCAGAATAGACTGATCAAGCAATCCGGAGGCCAGTCAAGATAAATTAGATGCTTAATTTATACACCCAGCATTGGAGACAGACTAATTACACAAAGACAGTTTGATAAAGTAATATAAGATTCTGCACATATTAGCTAGAGCTTGCTTCCGTGAAATTATTGCTGATAGATGTGCTCTGGGCTTTGAGATTATGTATGCACAATTGTGCAATGGCCACTGCAGAACACATTTTTTTTGTAGGTATTAAAATGGGAAGCTACCTGCCAATCTTTCCTAATTTTATGCTTCGCACTGCAGTGCAATTCTTTTTTGTGCTTTGGGTTTATTATGTGTAACATTCACTGAGATGGGCGTAAAACAGTAATGTTAGAAAATAGCGCAAAAGTGACTGAAAAAGAATACAAAGCATCTACATTGATAGACTCAATCATTGGAATATAAGAAGTAAAGTTTATTTTGACAAAATAAGAAAAGCAGGTCCTAAAACCTCTTGATTTTCTGTCAAGGTGGCAGGAACTAATACTAATCAACAGAAACTGAATGGATCAAAAAAGGGAAAAAGTTTTGCTGATGTGATACTGCAAACAAATAGGAAGAAAGACACACTAATGTCTTGAAATTTATATTTGCATGTAGCTCACAAGCAGTCAGTAATTTCTGTTCTTAGAACAGCTTTAAACACTACAGTGGAAACGTGAACTTACTCCATTGCACAAGGTGAGGCTAAGAAGTGACTGAGCTTTGCAAAAATTCTGATCTGAAGAAAAGACCAGTTTCAAATAAAGAGTATTAGACTTGTGATTATTTGGAGGACAGAATAGTTTTAGATCATTGGAAAAAAAAAAAACGGATCAAAGCAGTACCAGGGCATGGCATGCCTTCATAATTTCAGATGGAGCCTTTTTTAGAACTTCTTATCAGCATACTGTACCCAGCAGTACTCATGGCATACACATAAAACATCTTCACGTAGAACAAAAACAATGTGGCTGGAGAGATGGCTTAGTGGCTATGAACAACTGTTACTCTTTCAGCAGACCAAGATTTGATTCCAACCACAGACATAGTAGTTCACAAACATCTGTGGAGAGCTATATCAGAGGATGTGATACCCAAACCAAGTTAAGCATGATCTACCGCTAATCAAGAGCTGAATGTTATTCCTTTGCTCAGCATCTTTCACTTTTGACACAGTGGTTACACGAAGGTGAAGCTTGAGGCTGTGGTCATGAACATCTGGGTTCTTCTGCATCTCTTCTGCAAGGTGAACATTCAAGGCCACACAGTACCATGCTTACTTTCATGGTCTGTCAGGAGCATTGTTGCGAGACCCTTATTCAGTTGTTTTCACTCTGACTTGGTGACTTTCTTGGGGGTGTCTCCTAAGTTTTTCTAACAAAAGTTTTGTAAGTAGTTTTCTTTAGAATTTCTAAAGAGTGTACTAAATAAATATTTTACTTTTTATGCACTAAGCTTAGGAACATTCATCACCATCTTTGAATTCTTTCATGATATACTAGAAGTTCTGAGTACTCTTTCCATTACCTAGACTTACCAAAACAGTTTCTATTGCTAGCAAAACCATTTCCATATCACTATATACTGATTTGCCAACAACTACTCAGGAATATGCTTAGTTACATGTTAATTTCTCCATTATTTCATCAGATTTACACTTAATCATCACGAACCGATTTCCTCTCTTTGTCATCATAAAGGATAAATTATAAATGCACACTGGAAGATTATAGAAGATTGTGTAGCAGCACTGATAAGAATAAAAATAGCTTACATTTCTAGAATCAGACTTCCTTTCTACTATATTTTATCTAATTATAAATATATTACTTTAAAGCTTTTATAAAACTCATTATTTGTTTATCTAGTGATAATACATATGTCACTGGACTTAAGGGTAATTATAGAGTCAGCACGAATAGAAAACAATTGATATTAAACAAATTTTAGCTGCTTCAGGCTTCTTAATGGACCACAACATTTCTTTTTATATAATGAATGGATAATACTAAAAAAAAATAGAATAAGAAGTAATTCTTAGTTACATAAAAAATTGTCATCTCTACTTACCAGGTAAAGACAGAATCAGTGACTTTTTTGTTTGTTTGTTACTTTCCTTAGCCTAGTTGATACTCTCTCTTAAGTTTGTATTCAGATCATTGCCTATGCATATTTAACCCCCCTGTACCTCTCCTAGATATCCTATTTCTTGACCATACATACAAAAAGGTATTGGGAAAACCCCAGTGCAACAATTCTTAGACTTTTAATTATAAGACCTTCTTAAAATGTCAGTTTTTCTACAAAATCATTTCTAATGTACTTTTCCTCAATGATTAAGCTATCCTTGTGGTGTCTACAAATTCAATATCTAGCCCAATCACAGAAATATGAGTAATTTCTCTTGCCCAAGAAGGTAGTAAGATTGAATAATATTTTGAATTTATTTGACACTTAAAATATCCGTGATTTTCCATAGTTGTAGTATCTCTTCCTATTTAAAGTTGGAATTATAACTTAAATCTACCGTAGTGCATCAATATTTTTACACAGATTCCAGGGACAACCTGAGGTCTTCCTGCTTGCAGAATAAACATGTGCACAATCGAGCTAGCTCTCAATCCCAAAAGAAATAATTGAATGGACTATTTCTATAAAACCTTTAATAAATCCATCTATTCATTCAGAATTCATCTGAGTATCTATTATGAGCCCCATATTACCCTAAAGAAGCTCTGTATATTTATTCTTATTCATGATGTGCTTTTGACTGAGATTATCTGCATTAATATTAGCAACGATTCAATAAAAATGTGGATTACTGCCTATTTCAATTCAAAGAATGGGCTATTGAAGAAGAATAGGTTCTCACATCATTCTGTAATTAAATAATGGATAAGATGTGAACGTTGTCCTATAAATGTTATGCTGTGTTTAGATTTCTTCTAATGTTCTACATTGCTATTGCTGCAGTTGTACTTTACTAACTTGCTTTATTCTTTCTTTTGCACAATCAGGAAATACCCAGCTCAATATATGCCACTCTCAGAACTTAACTCCTATAATAGGTACAGCCTCCTCTGTAGACTTTGCCAGAATTTGTGATATACTCTTTTTCTGAAAGATGAGTTAACACAGAGAAAATCAATTTGGTATGTGTTCAGAGGTTCCGAGAAAATCAAGTGCTTTTTTCCCCTTTGTCTTATATATAATGACTTCAGGTTTTCTGTGTAATGAAGCAGAGAGTGCATTTTTTTTTCAAAATGCTGCTATTTAACACTTAGACTAGAACTTTGATCATAAACACAGGGTGAGAGAAGTCTATGCATCAGCTCAGTACAGTGAGGTTGGAAAACTTTTTGTGAGTAACTTTTGTTTTTTGGCAATTCTTAAAATGTGAATGATACTGAAAAAGATCATCGTTACAAGATTGCTAAATGATGTGATTCAAGTCCATGTCTTTTTCTCTCTAAAACACAGCCCTCTCCCTGTCTATTATGAATCCTCTGTGTTATTATTAGTCCATTACAGATGAAGGAGTTCTCTTTACCTCTGGAGTCCAAGCACCAGGCATAGCACAGGTAGTTAATAGGTGCTAAGTTTCTGTGGATAAACTCTTCATTCAAGCTCCAGGCACTACCTGTGCATTATAGTTTCCCATTTCATAGCACTGAGCTTTTCAACTTATCCAATCAAAGATGGCAGCCTAGTCAACCTGTGAGGCTGATATTAAAAGTCTCATCCATTGGAGGGCAGTTGGGGTAGGCACAGAGTGAAAGGAGGACCAAGTGGAAGTGCGGCAATTGGAATGTAAAATGAACACATTAATTTTATGAATAATTCATCTGAAAGAGTAAATGGTCAACTATATAAACCATGTATGCAATGACAGAAAAAAGTTATTTTTATGATAATCAAAGGAAAATTCTAAATGACATTTTATCAACATCATCAGCCTTCTGAGTCTAGATTACTCTTACCACAAAAATAATAAAATTATGTATTAAATACTATCAAACCCATAGTAATCTCCTAAATTATAAAGCACAATTTGATCTTATTAAACTCTGCTCTCTTGAACTTGGCGTAATGATGTGCTGCAAATGTTCTCTACAAAGCACTTAGCTCCGAGAATGTTTGCAATTTACTATGTGGATCAAGTAATTTTAGAACATTCTAACAACTTTAAGATGTTAAAGCATATGCCTAAAAAATTAATATCACCTCTCTGATTAACTGTGTATTTTTCTCACAGAATAATATGCATCCCATAGTCTAGATAAAAAACAAATTTTGAAATAGAAATAATTAACTCTAATACAATCAGGATTAACAATACTTTTAATTATAGCTCACACAATGAAACAATCTGAAACTCCACAGGGGAAAAGGATAAACTGAAAAGGAATTTTATGAGCCATTTAACTTGTTAGGGCATTTATTTGTATGTCTCTTATTAACTCTGCATTCAACCAATGAAGAACACAAAGATGCTAGGAAATTTGATCAAACATAATATGTTATATATATTATATATATTATATATATGCATTATATGTATATATGTGTGTGTTTCCCCATATATCTGTATATATCTGTATATGTGTATATTTATATGTATTTGTATATATCTAATATATACATATATTAGAATTTGATATTTTTCTCTCAAAATTGAATTATACTTTTCAATGACTATTTTAATTTTGGAAATCTCTTTTAAAATGAAGCCAAGTCATATTGTTCCATATATTCCATAATTTCAAAGAAGGGCCTTACACATCTCAATCTCATTCTATAATCCATCCCCACTCAAAACACCATCACATTCATTTTGGAGATCCAACCTCACCTAATACTTCATTTTTATCAGCTTGAAGTAAGATATGCCTTTCCTCCAGATTTGTTACTATGTTCCACACACTTTAGACAGGAAAACAGACAACGTGGATACACAAATGTGCTTGAAAGTCATTTTATTTTCCGCTATACTTTTAGTCATCTGTTTTCCATACATGATGAAGGTGTTACTGTCTCTCTGTATAACTATTTCTGTCTCCATGTGACAATAAAGGGTTCAAAAGCAGCCTAGACATTCACCTGACTTTTCCTAAAGAAGAATTAGCCATGTCCCGTCTCTGCTTCCTTAGTGTTACTTACATGCTTACTTACATGGGCCATCCTAGCCATTGCTTTTGGTGTTACAAGCTTCAGTACACACTAAGAACAAGCTAAAATTATTTATTTATTTATAATTCTCATCTCAATGGCTGCTCATAGGCCCATGTCAGGAAATTAGAACTTGAGAGGCAGATACTTTGGGTTTTGAAAGACAAGCTCTTCTATGTCTGTTTAAGGAAAGGAACTTCTTTTGCTTCCAAGATAATAATAGAGTGGAGGCTGTCCCTGGATCTGACGATCCTGTTCCCGTAACTGGACTGCCTTGTCTATCCTCAGTTGGAGATGATGTGCCTAGTCCTTCAGTGACTTGATAGGTCAGGGTGACATAATATCAAGGATAGGCATAGTGGAGTATCTACATAGTAGTGGAGCTGTCTGAGAGGAAAGGGCAGACTGATATTGGGAAGTAAAGTGTATAAATTAATTAATTAATAAAAAAAAAACAAGAAAATGGTCAGGTCAAATGCCAGCTTTTCTAAGGTAATTCTTTGACGCCATCTCTTACTCATTGCACCTTACTTATGGTGGCAATATCAATCTGTCATTGAAAACTCTATGTCAGGTGAAGAAGAATAAGAACAAGCTGGCTAAATTGTAATTGATTATTATACTGTGGGCATCAATGGGCTCTGGAGATGGAGATAGATTTATGGCTCGGTGCTATCTTTAATAGTAGCATTAGTTTGATGTCTGCTGTAAGAGGTCACTGAGATGAGAATTTATATGAAAAGCATCCAGGTAAAGGCCAATAGAAAAGTGTGAGAGTCAGAGAAGTATAAATAAACAATGATGCACCTATCAAAACCTTAGAGTTGGAAAAATAAAGCACAGTCTCATGCAGAAAACTCAGGGAGAAAATTTTAATTAGAATGTATTTATTTGTAAACATGAAGTAGGGAAGCAAGGGTTTATGTGCCACCTTGCAGATGTGGATGTCAGAAGACAATTAAAAAGTGTCCATTCTCTCTTCAATATGTGGGTGGCAAGGATTGAACTCAAGTAGTCAGATTTGATGGCAAGCACATTTATCTCACTTTCCCTGGGAGAAAAATGTGAGATTCTAATATAGATAGATAGATAGATAGATAGATAGATAGATAGATAGATAGATAGATATAGAGATAGATAGAGATAGGTATAGGTATAGGTATAGGTATAGGTATAGGTATAGGTATAGGTATAGGTATAGGTATAGGTATAGGTATAGATAGATACGGATACAGATATAGATATATACAGATATATGGGAGACACACATACACAAAAGTATGGAGTATTTCCATTACAGAGGATAAGAATGCAGGCATTTTCTGGATGCATTTCTTCAGCCAGGTGTGTGGTAAGTCTTGAGACAATTCACACTCTGATTTAGTCCAATGAACAAATGAAAAGTAAAAGCCAGGTAGGAATTTGCAAGGGAACTTAATTGACATTGGATCTCAAACGATCTTGAATTATTAGATAGGTATGTGAGATAATATGCTGTAATAGATGAGAAATCTTAACCTCCCTCTTTTTGAATGAGAGTATCAATAAATGTTTCACTATGCACTTTCTGAAGGTCGGGTAGAACAGCATAAGTCAAATATTTCAAATAGTACCTAATGCTAGTGGACATTCAATCAGAAACACAGCTTCCTTTCCCTTGTATGATGTAATTGAAAAATGAATTTAAATATGTACACAAAATCTCTGTGAAAGACCCATGGCCTTCAATTCTGTTGGTTTTGAAAAATGGGTCTTGAAATTTAGTATTTATAATACTTTTATGTAGAGAAATAATTGCTGCAATTTGGGGGAGAGGGAGTGCTTTTGGGTAAATTAAGAGTCTACGTTTAAGTCATGAATGAGTATTAACTCTTGGGAAGACAAAGATTTGAAAGAATCAGTAAATGCATAAACTAATTGCAATTTATCTTGCCAACTAATTTTAAGAGCCCCAGAAGAGATGAGAAAGTAATATAGTGTCTCTTGATGACTCTGGTCAGGTATGCATTGAATAAGTTGTTAAATTTATTTGACAAAAGATCAAAAGAAGAGGAAAAGTGTCTGACATGAGGACATCTTCAATATCTCTCCATGACATCTACATCCAGGAACTCACCCTGAAAAATTACATGTGTTTCATAGCTCATTCACCACTATACATGAGTGTACGTGCCTGTAATCTCTACAGTTGAATTTTATGCAAAAGTAGAATCCTTCTTTATAAAAGTGGGGACGATATGATATAGTATTCATATATTCTGACAAACAAAAGAAGTAAAATGAACTGTAGAAAGATACTCTATTATAAAACTAATTGGAAGTAGACAACATACTTTATTGCTAAAGAATTTAAATTAAATGTTCTTTTAAGATTCTTCCAGATCCAAAGCAATTCATTGAAACATGTACTACAAATAAGTCATTTGATAGCGTTAAGAGATTTTTCTATAGTCCAGTGTATGGCAAGTGACCTAGTTTTATGAATGTGAACAACACTGATAAAAACACTATCTCGTGACAAAACATTCTAGGTTACATGCAAAAATTATCAGAAATAGAACCCATACATCTATTTATTTACAATATTGATTATTTTTTGCATATGTCCTCTGTTTAGAAACCACAGAAAATATTCATACTCATTCAAGTCTAATCTATATTAAATTAATTATTTTGCTGTGGAGTCCTTGGACACCATTAAGCATAAAGCACATTCTAATCATAAAAATATTCCTGCAAATGTTTACTGGAAAACATTACAAATTCCTGGTTATGAAAAACTAATATGTGGGTGAAATGAATGAAGACAAAGGGCACATGGAGAAAACAAGATGTCAGAGTCACAGCTGTTGCATTTGAGACTTAATTCAGCTACCTAGGATCATGTGAGTTCACTCTAGACATTTAACTGCTATAACGTGAATAAAATCTAGAATCATTTTTCTGTTATTGATAAGTGTGATTTCAAGAAACAATTTTAAAATCTTCACTGCTTCACGAGTAATATTTATGTAAGACCAATTATATGAGCACAATATATCTTCTAATCCATAGTACTATGTTGATCTTTGAAAACATAAGCAAAGTGAGAGGAAAGTCCAGAGAGTCTTTGTTATAAATGCAGAATTGGACAGATGCTGTCTAATGCTGTCAGAACAAAGGAAAGAGCTGAGTATATTACAGCTTCTGAAAAACAGTGAGTATGACTTGCTTGTTCATGCCTCAGGCATGTCTATGTTGGATGTACTTCATAATGTAGCATTGTTGAAACTGAGATGGATTAGATTAAATATTTGGTTACAAAATAAAAAAGCATAAAATTTCTTACCATAATGTCTATTGCTTACATTATGTAAAGCTGAAGTACATTATAACATATAAAATATCTTAGAATCTAAATTATCTCATGTTCTGAAAAAGAAATACATAAGAAAGGGAACTGCCAAGTCTAGGTGAGTTTTCTGCTGTGAAAGTACACAACATATATGGCTGACTCTGAGTTGGTGAAACTGGGTAGTTTGTCATTGGAAAATCGATCTTACCTGGAGACTGTGAAAAGGGGTTTGAGCTATAATTGCGATGTAGTGGGTGTTTATTTATAGTAGATGTAAACCTCTTTTGCCCACTTACCTTTATTTTACTTCCATCAAAACTTTATTCTCCAGGTGGCCATCTTCTCAGGTAATTGTCCCAGAAACAAGTAATTAAATATATCTAGCAGTAGACAGTAAATATACTCAAGCCGTACCACCTTGCAGGAAGTTCCTATTCAGCCAAGCAGTGGTAGGCTAATGGAAACACTTGAATACCAAGTGGTGTTACTTCAGCTATAATAATTACCATGTTTGACAACCAGAATTAATAAATAATCAAAGCAAGTTCAACTTCAATTATCATTACAAATGTTTGTATTTAGTTTAAAAAAAAACAATTGACATCTAATTAATGTGTTTGGATCTGCTTGTGTTTAGACATTAATCAGATATCTTTAAAACATTAGTGGAGTTATTTATTTAGGATAAGCATATGCATAAACATACTTTAATGGCACTACAACATCATTCACTTTTATAATATTTATAAGAACTGTGGCCTTAGAATCTGTTCATTCATTTGTTCTCTAACATACATTGAACACGTTTTTGAGATAATGTATTTACATCATTTCTTCCTTCCCTTTATTCCCTTCAAATCCTGCCATGTACACCTCATTTCTATCTTTGAAATTCACAGTAACTTTTTCATTGACTGTTATAGTATGCAAGTATGTATAAACATATATTCTCCTAAATATATGCTATTAGTCTATACAATGTTACTTCTATGTATGTTTCCAGGGTTGATCATTTTTTATTGGAGAATGAGTTGATACACTCTTCCCTAGGGAAGACTATTTCAATTGTTCTTAGCATTCATTAGTTTCCTGTAGCTCTTTGCCTAGAGATGAGGCTTTGGCTTTGTTCCCTGTCCATTTCGTCATGTCTACTGTTATCCTTGTTCAGTTCATCTTTATGCAGTCAGGTTTGGGATGCTATTGATGCTGCTGCTGACATTATTGGGAGTTATATTCTCACTGCCTGATCCTGTGGCTCTTCCTATTCTTTCACCTCTTCTGCAATGGTACCTCAGCCTTAGTTAAGGGAGTTGATATTCAGATATAACTATAGGGACTTGGCACCACAACATTGCCTTTTGATTGATTGTAGTAGTTTTCTGTAATGATACAAGCCTGTTGCAATGAGATGTTTCTTAAATGAGTTTAGCCTTTTTGGCCAAATAATTTCTGCCTGCATTATATTACTTATATTAGAATGCTAAATTGAAGAGTCTTAGAAGTCTTACTAAGCAAAACCTTTCCCAGAAGCTTCAATTGTTTCATTAGTTCTTGTCACGTTGTATTATGGTATATGTTTATATGTTAACAATTTCTGTAGAAAATATGTATTTAAACTCAATTGTAAAGGTTTTTTTTTTTTAATTTTGGTGTGTCCAGTTTATTATAATATTCTCCAGAAAATAGTATCAAGAGAGTCTGTGAAAGCAAATGGAGTATCTCCAAGACAATTGTTAATAAACTTGCCCCCTGAAAGTTTATATTAACTCATGCAAAATGTTCTAATTTGATACTTGACAAGTATCTCATAAGAAACATAACTTAGAGGAAAGATTTCAACACAGTGATATTAGGCATAAGAACTATCTGACAGGGCAGGCTCCATACTCAAGAGTGACTGAAAAATGCTTGATCTCATGGTTCTCTCCCTCTCCCTCCTCCCTCTCCCTCTCCCTCTCCCTCTCCCTCTCCTCTTTCCCTCCCCTTTCCACTCTCTCCCCCTCTCCCTCCCTTCCCCTTTTTCCCCCCTCCCCCTCTCCCTCTCCATTTTTATTTCCATTTCTTTCTTGTTTTTTCATTGTGTGTGTGAGTGTGATGTGTGTGTGTGTGTGTGTGTGTTCCTTTTGGCTATGTCCTTGGGAAAAGTAAAAGAAATTCTATCTATATGGATAGGAATGCAGAGGAATCTTGGAGAACTTTAAGGAGCAGAAAGAATATGAAAACAATTATTACATGAAATTCACAAAGAATAAATATAAATTTTAAAAGAAATTATAATTTCTTTTAAATTTTAATATAAATTATAAAGAAGCATGTATTAGCCTCATCTATCCAGCATGAATTACTTGTATAATATATGTAATATAAAGCATAGACTCTCATCTCTATTGAAAGAATTGAGCTGAACAGTACACACGGTAGCAATGAGCATGCCATGAGTAATTAAATACAATGACACTTAATGCAGTCTGTAGCATGAAGTGAGCACTTCTAGTATGTAAATTTCATTTATGTCTCTATACATAAAAACATGAAAACTCCTGACAAACAGATTGCAAATGCAGAAAATCCACATCTGTCTTGAGCACTGGTTTCAAAACCCTAGCACTCATTCTGCTTTTGCTAGAAAGAAACAGAGCTCTGGCTACTGCTATTTCCATTTAGATTCTTCCAGTAAAGTGGCTCAGGGGAGCAATTGCACTGACTCAGCACAAGCTGCTTAGCTGTGTTTACATGTGGCTTGAAGTTGCTTGAGTTTCAGTATCTCTGTCCTATTCTCTGTCCCATGGGCATGGCCTGTTCCCTGACTCAGAGCTGTCGATATTTGGAAGGAGATAAAAATAGCCTGGAACAGAGGGGGTTCTTTTCCTATCAAATGGAAGAAAGTACAGCTGAACCAGCTTCTGAAATTAGAAAGCAACCAAGAGCAAATGCTGATAATTCTATGGCTGCACAGGTCAAGGGCAAGTCAGAAGACTAAAAGAAGAACATGCAACAGGGTTTCCTTGAATGTTGCAAAGAATGTGTGTTGAGGCAGAAGATAATTTGCATGCTTTAGCTTAGTGAAGTGAAAGAAAGAGTCTCACTTGTCAATGCCTTCTGATTGGTTAAGTTGCTTTGCCTTTATTTGTTCAATTGCAAATTCTACGATCTCTCTTTATTATGTCAAGATTCTGATGGTCGTACATTCATCACTGTTTTACCGTGAGGTAGATTAGATCTGGTGATTTGATTCTATAATACAAAGCACTGAAAACCATGGCTCGGACTACTGAAACTTTATGGTAAAGTATTCTGATTCAATATCTTCTACTTTATAACTATTTCACTTTGATAGAAAGCCACTGGTATATTCTCAGCTGCAACATGTGCCAATGAAGTGGGAGAAGTATTCATCCAACAAACAGAAAGAAATGTCAGTTCTGAATCCATCAACATGAAGAGAACTTTGGTTGATAAGAAAAAAATGAAGTAATTTAAAAACAGAAAGGCAGAATGTCAAAATTTGTGATGTATAACAAAAAAACACTTAGGAGAAATGTGCTAACATTAATTTATAGTTCTCAAAAATACACTTGATCAATAACTGAGGTTAAAAGTAAACCAGAAAAAAATTATCCCTAAATGAAGAACTATGGGCAACTAATGAGAAAATTACCCTTTTCAATATATCCCACTTATTGATTTTCAAATAAAGAGTAATCATCTCTAAACCATATATGTACAAACAAAATTAATTTAGTAGATTATATTTATATATTTATGTATATACATTATATATGTGTGTGTGCCCCTGTGTGTGTGTGTCTGTGTCATGTGTATAACACTAAGGAAGAAAGAAGTATCAATATGAGAGTAGAGGGAATCATGAAAGTTTTTTTTTTTTGAGACAGGGTTTCTCTGTGTAGTCCGAGCTGTCCTGGAACTCACTCGGTAGACCAGGCTGGCCTCGAACTCAGAAATCCGCCTGCCTCTGCCTCCCAAGTGCTGGGATTAAAGGCGTGCGCCACCACCGCCCAGCTGAAAGTTTTTGAAAGTGAAAAGAAACAAGGTAAAATGATATAATATTTTTTAAATTAAAACATTTCTTAAAATAAAGAATAAATAGTTCAAATTAATAGAAATAAAACTAATAAAGAAAAAAATGAAATGAAAAGTGGAAAATAAAGAAAAAATTAGCAAATATACAAGTTTATTTTTTTAAAGGTAAGTTGATAAACTCTGATCTGGACTTATAAAAGATACAAAGAAGCACACAATACAATCACTGAAAGAAAGATTGACATGCATCCTACATAAGTGGTAAATAGTTGAAAAGATTAGTACTTGAAGAGTACAAATAACCAAACTTCACTAAGAATAAAAATAAGTGGATTAGTAAAGACATAGAAGTAGTCTTTAAAATGAGGGTTTTTGTTTTCAAAACACAGTTCAATGGTACTCAAAACTATTTTCAGTCTGAGCCTGTTAGGGCGTGATCCAATCTTAGTACTTAGAAGTCTGAAGTATGGATGATTGTAAACAGGAAGCAGCCAGATTTACATAAAGAACTCAAGACTAGCCTGGACTACACAATGAAAAATTATCTTTAAAAAATCATAACAAACAAATGAGATAGAATTTTTATTGTATGTTCTTCCCTCATGACACTGAAAAACTATAGTAGGGTCTGTCTTGTACTATAATTCTTAAAAGTAAGTTGACACTGTTCTGTTTTACCCTGACAATAACAACTTATAGAAGAATTTATTTTGAGTTCTGGTTGCAGAAGTTTAGAGTCCATCAAAGCAGGGACAGCATAGAAGCAAGCAGTTGGAGAAGGAAGATGAGAAAGCACATCTTCAACTGAAATCATGAAGCAAAGAGACCAAACTGGAAGTAGGAGGTTATCAATTCTCAACAATGTTCCCAGTGAACAGAGACATATCCTACAGAAAGTCTGCACCTCCTCCCCAGACAGAATCAGAAATGGGGAAGTTAATGTTCAAATATCTTAACCTCTTTCTGATATTTGTCATTCAAAAAAATTTTTTGGACAGAAACAGCACATTGATTACACCGGAAATTCAATAACATCTGTGAAGTCCTTTGCCTTGAACTTCATTCAAGTTATTGCTTCCTTCTTAAGTGAAAATTCCAGTGTCATGATTGGCTTACTTACATCTAGTTTATTTATTTATTTATTTTTTACCAAAAAGTGCCAGGAAAATGCTCAAACATCACAAGATTTTGCCAAGGCTATTGTTTGATCTCCAAAAATGGATAATAAGTCTAGACTGCTGAAGATATTTATATATCTCCTTGAATAGGGAGAAGTAGATTTGGCATCTAACTAGAACCTTCACCCTTATTGATTGGTATTCCTCTTACTAGAATGGATACTGCAAGCTCAGAGTAATCATTGATAGAGCTACAAACTCTATAAACTATAAGGGTGACCTGCCTGCATGACTGCATGATATGATGTTATAATGGTGGCATACATATTCTGGGACTAACCAACCCTTCTATAATTGGATTTAAGACTCACTTCATGGGAATGAACCCATGCCTGGGAATTAAAACCCACTCCATGAGATGAAATCCCTACCTGACACACCTTAGTTATCTAAGAACCATAGACTAGATAGTCCACAGGCCTAAGAAAAATCACATACTTTTATTCTGATATAGAAACTTAGAAATCAAATGATGTCCAATGACATTCTGCTATAGGCATATATTATTTCATTGCTCAGTCATAATCATAGAAACTTCCTTTCATAGCAGATGTTAACTACTACAGAAAACCATAACTCTTCAATGTGATAGGTATGAGAGAGATTGGAGCACTCAGTCCTAATTTCTATGTCCTCATTAAAGCCTCCAGTTAGGGCTCTGTAGCGTATGCCTGACAATGACAGAAAGAATGTCAGGATCAGAGGGAAACGATGACTCAAAAGGAACTGTCTTCCAAATACAATAGGACTGAGGCACAAAGGAACACACAGAGACTATGGAAGAATGTACAGGGACTGCACAAGATCAAGACAGACAGGGTCCCAGTACTAAGAAGAGGAAGTTAACATGGGGCTCCCACCCATAAGCAAGAATCCATTTGCAATCAGCTACACACTTGCTAAGAAATAGTAATAACCATTGGTGTCTGATTAGGTATTAAGTACACTTATGGACTGGTTCCTGCCCAGTCTCATATGGTCATCAGTGAATGATCACAAGGCATTTTTTTTTTTTTTTTTTTTTTAGAATCTTGTTTCATTTTTCTTTGTTTAGATTTTTTTTTTTGTCTTACTGGTCTTTTGCTTATATCTTATGGTTTCTGATTTTCTGTTTTACTGAGTTTGGTTTCTGTGTATTCTCTTTGCTTATTGTTTGCTGATTTGTTTTAAAATTTCTTCATATATACATACATATATATATATATATATATATATATATATATATATATACACAAACACACACATACACACACATACACACACACATAGATAGAGATAGAGATAGAGATAGAGATAGAGATAGAGATAGAGATAGAGATAGATATATATAGAGAGAAGGAGAGAGAGAGAATGATGAGTGGGAGTAAGAAGAATATAGCAAGAGTTACGGGAATAAAAACATATCAGAATGTACTTCATAAAAACATTTCCAATAGGGAAAAATTACTATTTACCATTTAATTAGAATTTGTGTGAGAGATAATTATGGTAGAGCTATCCTCCATTTAATAATAAAAATGATATAATTTTAAATGAATAAAATAAGAGGTTGTATGTGTTTTCTGTGAGCATTACAGGCATCTTTCCTGCAATTTAGAAAGAATTAGAAGGCTTCTCTTTCAGTCCTCTTTGCCAAAACTGAAACCCATTTTGCTTTTGAGCTTGTCTGAGTTTAGATTATGGGACACAAGAAAATGACAGAGAATATGTCAATGATACTTACACTCTCTTCTTCTCAACATATCTGGAGTACATTTTTGTCAAAAGATGTATTTTGTATAGCTTTTAAAATTGCACTCAATCATGCAAAGAAAACCTATTTTTTTCTAAAATGTAAATATGTCTCAAACTTCAAGCACTTCCAGATATATTTGTCTATTTTCTTTTGTGTTAAAATGGAGAAACAATTATTATGTCTACAGCCAAAACCACCTTTCAACATTCCCATGTTTACATCTGATTTTTAAAAATAAAAGGCACTCAGGGTGTCCTGAGGAGGAGAAGGAGAAGGAGAGGAGGAAGGAGGCAGAGAAGAAGGAGGAGAAAGAGGAGAGGAGGAAGAGGAGGAAGAAGAGGAGGAGGAGGAAGAAGAAGGGCTGAGGAAAAGGAAGGACTGGAAGAATCAGAGAGATCAAGGACACCACAAGAACACAGCCCACTGATTCAGAGTCAAGTAAGCTCGTAGATATCAGGGACCCTGTATGGTTTTGATCTCAGTCCTCAGCATCTATCTTATGGTTGTGTGGCTCATTGTTCTTGTGGGATTCCTAACAGAGCTAGCTGAGGCGTGTCCCTGACTCTTTCGTCTGTGCTTGGCACCCTTTTCTCATAGGTTGCTTCTGCCATCTTTGTGAAAATATGAGCCAGGTGTCACATTTGGTAGATGTCCCAGGAAGGCCTGCTTTTTTTCTGGGAGTAAATGAAGTGTTAGGTGGATCTGGGGGAAGGAGAGGTATTGAGGAGAGACTGGGAGGAGGGCAGGGAAGGGAAACTGCAGTCTGGATGGAATGGTTGAGGGAAGACTAAACAAAAAGGAAAAATATACATTCTTACATCAGCCAGGGAAGCAGGTAGACTGTGTTTCTTTACCTCCCCTTCCATTCATTAAAGTCCGACTTGACAGTCTCATCTCCAGTAAGGTGACAAACCTGCTGTGTCTCTCCTCATTTTCTGCCTCCTTTCCCAGGAGACTAAGCACAGCCTGGTGGAATGCTGTGCTTTCCTCCTCCTGTATATACTCTCAGTCATTTCTCCAAAGTATTTCCATTCCTAATTTTCAGCTACCACTACCTAGAAAAACATTTATCTTCAAATCCACTCTGATAAGTGGTTTGTATTTCTAATGTTGAACAAAAGTAACACATATAGATGTCATCTTCAGAAATTAATCATTGCTTCTCAAAGCCTGGTTATCCCTACATATGACCTATGGTTTGTTCCTAATCTTAGATTCCTTTTTCCTGGATCAAAAACTTCAAGGTAAAACCTGATACACTAAATCCGATAGAACAGAAAGTGTGGAATAGCTGTGAACTCACCGGCACAGAATAAAGCTTCCTCTTTTTTTTTTTTTTTTTTTTGTGTGTGTGTGTTTTTTTTTTTTTTTTTTTGAGACACGGTTTCTCTGTGTAGTCCTGGCTGTCCTGGAACTCACTCTGTAGACCAGGCTGGCCTTGAACTCAGAAATCCACCTGCCTCTGCCTCCCAAGTGCTGGGATTAAAGGCGTGCGCCACTACTGCCCGGCAGGATAAAACTTCCTAAACAGAACACAAATAGCTCAGATACTATGAACAACAATGAATAAATGATACCTCATAAAACTGAAAAGCTTATATGTGGAATAGAACACCACCAAAAGAACAAAACAACAGCCTACATAATGGGAAATATCTTTACCCACCTTACATCTGACAGAGAACTGGTATCAAAAATATAAAGAACTCAAGGAATTAGACATCAGCAAACCAAATAACCCAGTTGAAAATGGCATACAGAGCTATTCTGAACACTGGACACTAATGGCTGCAAAGCACTTGAAGAATGATCAATGTCCTCAGTCATCAGGTAAATGCAAATTAAAAGAACTCTCTTATTCCATCTTATACCATCAGAATGGCTAAGATACAAAACTCAAGGGACAGCTCGTGCTAGGAAAAATGTGGAGAAAGGCAACACTCCTCCATTGCTGATGTTAGTGCACACTTGTCCAATGACACTGAATATCAAGTTTGCAGTTGGATGGAAAATTGATAATAGTTCTATTACCAATAATAGACTATAATAGATCTGGGTCTTAAGCCCAGCTAGTATATATCCTGAACATATACCCAAAAGGTGCTTCACCATACCACAAGGACACTTTCCCAACTATATTCATAGCAGTCAGACTATTATTCATAATAGTCAGAAATTGCGAACAATTTAGATGCCCTTCAACTGAAGAATGGATAAAGTAAGTGTGGTACATTTACACAATGGAATATTACTCAGCTACTGAAAATAATGACATCATGAAATATGCAAGCAGATTGATGGGACTAGAAAATATCATCCTGAGTGAAGTATCCCAGATTCAGAAAGATAAACGTGATATGTACTCACTGATAGGTGGATATTAGTCATAAAATATAGGATAACAATGCTACAATACAGAGACCCAAATAAGTAATTAATAAGTATGGCTCTCATCTTCATTCCTAAGCGACTACCTTGTCCTTGAATCATTGAACAGTTACTGTCTAATAGATAGCTCCTGTTTCTTCCTTGGATAGGTCCATTCTTTGGAATAATTTGGAAATTCCCATGAAGGTTACTATTTTCTTGCTTTCATTCTCAGCTTGTTTGTTATTGGTGAATGGAAAACTTACTGATTTTTAGATGCTGTTTTTATGAACTTTGTTGGAAAATGATGTATCAGTTCTAAGAGTTGTTTTTGATGGAGTCATTAGTATCTCTTAAACACAAAACAGTGTGTTTTGTGTTTACACTTATACATTCTTTTTATTAGAAATAGATATTTTGAAATATCATCATAATTTTCATCATCATCCCCATCATCATCATCCCCAACTCCTGATTTTTAAATGTTTTTCCATTCATGACCATTTATCACTCATGTAAAATTTACATGACCCTGTTCATACAGGTACACAAATCAAGAATTTACTGTTAATATTAAAAGACATACACACACACACACACACACACATAATCACTAATGTAAACTGGAATCCTAAAAGTATGTATTCATTATTTCTGAAGAAGTTGCATGATAAAAACTGTGCTGTCTACTAGTGTCAAGAAACGTATATGTACTTTTAAGAATCTCACAATAGTGAAATACTTTATTTTACAGTAAATAGCTTAACAATTTTTTGTCTATGTTCTTGTTTGGTTTTGCCAGAAAACATGGATTAAAAATGGAAAATACCAGGCCACAAAACCTTTGATGAATGTTTCTTACTTGGAGATTAATGATACAGGGTATTTTTACTCAGAAGACATTTGGCATAGCCACTAAACTAAACTCACCTCTCTGTATCATGATGCTGAGTTTTAACTCAATAATAATATTCTCCAGATGCTTAGAGTAGAAAAAAAGTAAAATCATCAAAATCAATATGAGCCTATTTTTACAGAAAACCATACTTCATAAATAGCACTCTCTTCATATTATAGGTCCAGAACACAGACATGCTTCATTCTATAGATGGTCACTCACTCATGTTATCCTCTCTGTCTCTGTCTCTCTCTGTCTCTGTATTTGTCTCTCTCTTTCTCTTTCTCCTTCTCTTTCTCTTTCTCTCTCTCCATGTGTGTGTGTTCTCCCTTGCTTCCTGACGAGATGCATTAAGGTTGATACAATTTTAAGAATAGTGAAATTAATACCCTGGCAAACAAATAGGAAATCAGACATATCTGTACTGTTTTTTTTTTCTTTCAGGTGAGAATTAAAATAGATGTATTAGTTCAGGGTAGAGTGAGGTAGAGAGAATGTGGAAACCAACTGTCTGAAAACCAAAGTTATATAATTTGTTGTTACTGAATCCAGTATGGTTTGGATATCTTGTTATTTGCAATTGTTCGGTTCTGATTTATACAGTTGTTTTTACAGAATACTCATATGTGGATCCTGGGGAATTGAAGATGGTATCTAACTTAGGAACACTGCCTGCAGTGAAATATGTACAAAGGCAATGAAGAAATTGTCAGAACATCCAAAAGCGGCATATATTTGTGCATCAAAGTCTAGGGGCTAGTAATGGAAAACAGAAAAAATAATGGTAGCTAAGTAACAATGAAACCTTTTAGGAAATTCACTCCACACAGAAAAAAAGTATTACATCATTTTTGCATGTGTCAAGAGAGAGTGGTTAGGAGAGATTTACATTTTTATTTTAAAAGTAGAAATAATTGATTGGATGTGAGTACACATTAAATAGTTTAATCATTTACTAAGTAGATTATAAGAGTAGTCCAAGGGGAAAATAATCCCACATGAGAAAAATCATTAATTAAATTTTGAAGGATAAATTAAATTTGTAAGTTTTCAGAAGTATACTTATAGCATTCTGCTTTGTCCTTTCAAAATCATTAAAAGATGAAGGCATTTTTCTGCATTTCTATTTACTGTGAGGATGAAAAGCTAGATTATTATGTATGGATTTTAGCGAAGGTATACTGGAAAAGTGGTTTTATTTAATCCACTGAGTCTCTATGGTTTTCTAGGAGGGATAAGAATATCTACCCATCTGGTCCCTGGGAGTGATTTCAGGATTGTGCAGTAGGAGACTGAAGATTATTTATTTCTGGGGCTTGCTTACTAGGGATCAGAGGAGGAAATGAGACAAATAAATCTTAGGTTTCATTATCTTAGATTTATACTGATGTGTGCAAACCAGGACACAGCGTGCCCAAGGAGACAAAGTAAGAGTAACACATGGAAAGGGGATATTTGTCGATTTCAATGGATTAAAAACAAGAACTTCAACAAGCCAGGAACTATCCTGGAAATTATTTGTTGGAAATAAATAATTTGGTTTAACTGAGGTGGGGAGTACACTTAGGAGCTTGTCTGAAGTCTCCAGACAGACTTTGAACCTTTGAAGTGTATTAAGACTTTTATATACATATATGTAACAACACTTAAATGTAAAATAGAGGACTTGGATTTGAAATAGAACCATGAGGGATTTATGGGAGAACTTGGAGAAAATGGGAAATGATGGGATTATATTATAATCTCAAAAGCAACATGATTTTTAAAGTGCATGAAAGGCTCTTTTTTAATTTTTTTTCCAGACTTGGTTTCTCTGTATCCGTGGCTGTTCTGGAACTCACTCTGTAGAACAGGCTGGCCTCAAACTCAGAAATCCACCTTCCTCTGCCTCCCAAGAACTGGGATTAAAGGCATGTGCCACCACTACCTGGCTGCATGATGGACTCTTAACTACAGATTCATAAATACTCCTCTGAGTATTTATGACTCTGAGTATAATCATGACTTCAATGGCACTGAGAAGTTACCTAGGTTGCCAGTAACAGCAATGGTTTCTCCTGGTTGAACTAATGGTGTAAATCTAATTAGATTGACATTTATTATAGCCAAAGTATGAGTGCCACTATTATACCCTTATTGTTCCATGCTGGTCATTGCTGTAGTTTATAAGTGTAATAGCTGGGTAGGATTGTTGATTGCCACCATGTTTGGGTGTTTACATGATGTCTTCTGATACCATGAAAGCTAGCACTTGGAGAAGATGCATTCAAGCCAGTTCTTACTGCGGATTTGCTTGTTTGTGTTTTTGAGGTACATGGTATCATAGGTACTGACGTTTCATTTCGGGGGGGGAGGTTACAGAGGACAATAGCAATAAGCTGTACATTCAGAGAGTCTTTTGGACAACCCTGACTTACAAACTAAAAGAGGCCGGTCTTCAATTGAGGTTTCTATTAGGTGGTCTTTGACTCTTGGAGGGAATATCACCAGCACAGATGAGAAAAGTTTAATGATGCTATGTATGAATCTTTATACAAAATTTTACATGTATTGTAGTTTTATGTAAATAATTCATATTATGATTCCTTGTTTTATTTTCAGATCCCCTTTTGTTATTTAATCCAGCTCACTCTTTCTTCTGTCTTCACCTTCTTACCTTCTTTTGTCATGTCCCCAATTATATCACTGTATCCAGCTAGGTTTCTTTACACTCTCCTACCTTCTTCTGTAATTACCTTCCTTCCAGTCCCTAAAGAGCAGCTGCAGTAGATAACCAGATATTTGAATACATAAAAACCTTATTTTCTTTATCTAAAATCCTCTGCACTTGACCTATTCATGAATTAGAAAGGTAAATCAGACACCTTGAAGGAATTTACACAACAAACCTAACAGACTAACAGACATGAATTCATTTACCTTTCATTTCTTAGTTCAGAAGAAATCAATAAAATAACTTACAAACTATCAGTAATACAATATAGATTTAGAAAAAAAGAGCTATAATTCTTAAGATTTAAAGACTTTCTTTACCACTGGAAATATATATTGGTCTATACTGAAAGGCAATATTTAAACATCTAGTACTACTAATGACATTTATTTAGATGACTTTTTAAATAATTGATCTTACATATTTTAATGTTTTTTATAAAAATCTATAAAAGAATTGCTTTAAAGATGATAGTGAGCAACACCCCTGCACAGGCTACTGGAATTTGCTAGAATCTGAAGGAGAATAAACCAGAGATAATTGGAGAGTAACTATCCTATGTGATAGGGAATGGAAGAAAATACTAGTTTATAAAACAGAGAAGAAGTTGTGAACTGTAGAAAGAAAAACAGAAGAGTAACATGGTAATTAGAATCCATTACAGAGTGCTCAACCACAGTTCTGGAGTGCTCTGCTCTCAGTATGAGAGGGTTGAAGTACTCGTTAAAGAAGGAAGGAACTCTAAAATGTTCTGCTCCACTATTAGTTTCATGTTATTTACAAAGTAGCGAGAGACATCTGATGAGAAAAAGATGAAGTTATGTTTGAAAATAAATTGTGTGTCTTTGTGTTTGCTTGTGTGTGTTTATATGTATGTGTGAACTGTGAGTGTGGGAACCTGTCTTTCATGTCAAGTGATTTGCCCCTCTAAGTCATATCACCAGTTCAAGATGCCATTTTTAAAATGACAATCAATTTGGTGGCTGGGCAGTTATAGAGGCCAGAGTTCCTTCATGCACAGTGCACAAAATCTACTGGTATATCAAAGGACTGTATTCACTGAGTCTTGAAATGCCAAATTTGTTTCACTAAAAGAGAAAAAACATTTGAGTCAATACTGCTCGGTGTTACATTGGGTTAAAATCTTGTTGAAGACCTAGCTAGACTAGTGATACTAGCACATAGGGAATGAGACAAACAGTGGAAAGTCTAAGGCACATCAGGGAAAGCTTTCGTGTAGTACATAGATAGACAGATAGATAGATAGATAGATAGATAGATAGATAGATAGATAGATAGATAGATAGATAGATATGGATAGATAGATAGATAGATATATGAATAAATAACTGAAACACTTTAAAGTCAGAATGAACATTGTATAGTTTATGATCTATGCTCTCCAGATGTTGAGCAAACAGAGATTATGATGGCAAAGACTGAGTTCTTATCAGTGAACACCAAGCTAAGTATCAGTAGAAGGAAACACAAGGTGGCCTAGAGACAGGAATGGCATCTGTACTTAGTCAGGGAAGTCTTGGCAAACAGATAGTGCACAGCTGTGCCTATGAATGTGACCACATAAAGACAGACTCTGTTTACTACCCAATTGTACTATTTGTAGGCCATTTGTCCTATGTTTTTCTCCTAAGCTTTTCAGCTGGACCTCAGGGCACGGTTATCTTGTGTCCTGAGCTTTCCCGGGCTGCCTGTCACAAGTGAGGAGACTGTTTTACGTTGAACAATTGTGTTTCTTTAGTTTGTTTTCTTCCTTTTCTGCTGTCTTTAGCTGAGCTGCTTTATTGCTTCTCCCTTAAGGATTTATTCTCATATTTACTTTTCCCTCATCTAGCATTTCTCTTTTACTGTTCTATTATCTGCACTCTAGTTCAATTTATTTTCTTTCCGTTTTTGCCCTTATTAACTAACACCAAAGGATGCAGGACACAAGCACTGTTATTTTATTTCCTCACAAGACATTGGAGGAGGGAGAACTCTTCTGTAATTAATTAGTACTTTATTGTCATATTAGGTTCAGTCATCACTCACAGTTGTTTCTATAGTTAGTATTCTAATCACGGAGTGATTTAGGATCTTGTTGGCCAAGCCCAGTTCATGTGTGATTGGGGTTTATCTAATGAGGGAATACTTCCAGTAGAGTTAACATAAATGACACCTTGTACATCATAGCCCAATTCAATCATTTCAAACATTTTAAAATGTTATAGATAAGCCGGGCAGTGGTGGTGCACGCCTTTAATCCCAGCACTTGGGAGGCAGAGGCAGGTGGATTTCTGAGTTCGAGGCCGGCCTGGTCTACAGAGTGAGTTCCAGGACAGCCAGGACTACACAGAGAAACCCTGTCTCAAAAAAAATGTTTTAGATGATTTAAAAATTTAATAAATAAAATAAGCTTGTGTTCATACATAATCTAGAATGCAAGAATGTACAAAAATAACAAAACATGGTTCCTCTAATACTACCAATCCCACAGTAATGATGTCTTATATTATTGAATCACACATAGTCTGAGGAAAATTAAAATAACGACAATAAGACATTTCAAAATAATCAATGTAGACACTTCTTGGGCAATAGAGCTTAAGATTATAGAAACTGGAAGTTAAAAAGATAATCTCTTACTAGGGTAATTTTGAGATATATACCATTCATATTTGTATCTGTGTGTTCCTAGCCCCTGAATCCTGGCTATAGGAAAAACAGACCTATGTATTAGATACTGATTCAGACTATATTTAGCCTCTGAAGAATCTTGTCAGTGATCTCTCTGCCATTTACTGCCACCAGGTTGGCTCTATAATTGTATCTTCATAAGGTTATCCCATCAAACACAAACAAATATACCTAACCCAGACCCAAAAGGACATGTATGATATGTACTCAATTATAAGTAGATATCATAAAGTACAGGATACCCATAATACACTCCACAGACCAAAAGAAACTAAAGAAGTAGGAAGATCCAAGAAGTATGTTTGAATCACACTTAGAATGGGAATAAAATTGACCTAGAAGGCAGATGGAAGGTATTTGGTTTGTTGAAGGAATGGAGAAATAAATGTGGGGTGGTCAGGAACAGATGTGGGGAGCGAGAAGAGAGAGGGCTACAGGACCAAGAGAATGAATGACAGTCTGCAGCTGGCAGGGTTGAGGGACAGGGGTCATCTCCAGGATGTGACAGAGACCTGGGATGATAAAGCTCCAAGAATCAATGGGGATGACCTTAACTGGGACCCAAAGCACTGGGGATACAGAACCTGAAGAGGCAACCTTAAACCAAGTGGAGGCATAGAGAGACCAACCTACCTGCAAATTTTTCAAAGCAAAATTTATCCTGTCTATAATAAATGCAGAGACAGGGATAGAGTGGAGACTGAGGAATGGCCAACCAGTAATGAGCCCAAATAGAGATCCATCTCACTGGCAAGCACCAATATCTGACACTATTAATAATATTCTGTTATGATTGCAGACAGGAGTCTAGCATAATTGTCCTCTGAGAAGCTCCACCCAGGAGCCGATTGAAACAGATGCAAGGACTGAGCCAAATATTGGATGTAACTTGGGAACTCCTATAGAAGAGTTCCGGGAATGATTGCGAGCCCAAAAATGGATAGGAATTCCACAGGAAGACCAACAGTCAACTGACTTGGATGTTTAGGGACTCCGAGATACTGAACCATCAACCAAAGAGCATACGTGGGCTAGACCTAAACTCCTGCCCTTGCACATATGTAGCAGATATGCAACTTGGTCTTCATGTGGGTCCCCTAATAACTGAAGCTGGGTCAGAGCTATCCATAAAGCTGTTGCCTGTCTATAGAATCCATTCATCTAACTGGGTTGCCTTCTCTAATGTCAGTAGGAGAGGATGTTTCTAGCCCTGCAGAAAATTGATATGTCAGAGTTGAGGGGATACAGGTGGGAAGGGGCTCTACCATTTCTGAAGAGAAGGTGAAGGAGGATAGGGCAGGACTGTATGATGGGGAAAAAAGGGGGGGGCAGAGATCTAGATGTAAATAAATAAATAAATAAATAAATAAATAAATAAAGCAAATGTTGGGACACAGAATTATGATGTTTGCTACTCACTGAATGCCAACTATTGTGTTAAATATTTATACATTTATTTACTATGAATATACAGAATATATATCATTCTAAAATGTGTAAATAAATAAATAAATAAATAAATGGTCATCCCAGCACAGATTCAACATGGACATTTTGATGCAGCTTCTGTAGTGTGGTAAGGAATATATTAAGAGCCGTAAGTTCTTAAGAGTGAGCCCATAGCTACACTTTTGGACTATGAAGTGAGTTCTTTGTTCTAAAGCAATATTAGGTCGAATATGATGAATATGGATGTGGTACTTTCTAAATCCATAGACTGTGATTTTGGAAGAAAGATTACATTCAGGAAAAGAAACTACATACCCATTATATAAATCTACTTCCGTGACAATAAAATACCACCCTTTCTATACTGAAAGTGTTCCAATGTTGGAAAATGTCCAAGCAGTTCATTTATCCCAGGGTTTGGTACAATGTTGAAAGATAAGTGTTACTCTCTACTGGTGTCAGCTTTGACACTTACCTACCATATCCAGATCAGCTTGATGAGTGGAAGTATATGTTGTTTAGCTCATGCATAACTACCATCCCTACAAAAAAGGTTATTTTGTTCATGGGCCCACCAGGCAATAAGGATGATCTACCAAGACATTACCTACCATCAGAGAATAAGCCATTTTCTTAGTTAGGGTTTTCATTGCTGTGAAGAGACACCATGACCAAGGCAACTCTTATAAAGGACAACATTTAATTGGGCCTGGCTTACAGGTTCCATGGTTCAGTCCATTATCATTATAGCTGGAAACACAGCAGATTCCAAGCAATCATGGTGCTGGAGGAGATGAGAGTTCTACATATTCATCCAAAGGAAACCAGGGGCAAACTTTGATCTTGGCAGCTAGGAAGATGGTCTCAGAGCCCACCCTCATAGTGGCATACTTCCTCCAACAAGGCCACAACTACTACAACAAGGCAACACCTGATAGTGCTACTCTCTGGGACAAACATATTCAAACTATCGCAGTCATCTTTCTGCTTGATGAAATACCTGTCCAGAGATATCAGTGAATGTAAGTTCACATATAAAAGATGTATCTTTACTTCCTTTGCCCATTTGGAGATATTTACCTGCATACCACTTCCCAAATGTCTCTTTCTTACTAATTTTCTAATCATATACTTTCCAAGTCTGTGACCCTCCAGCCAAGTCACTGACTACAACATATTAATTGGGATTTTTCACTGTAAATGAAATACACAGGTGTAAATTGCTGTCTAAAGTTCTGCCTACTGTGAATATTTTCTTTTGCCACATGCTTTGTGTTGCCCAAGAATAAATCTGTCATGAAATGGATTTAATTACTGGTGATATTTGCCTAGTTTGAAAAACTATCTGTCAACTAAGACATATTATTGTCTTTCTCTGTCTATTGATCAGAAGATATACCTGATGAGGCCATTAGTACATGATGATGGCAGAAATCATTATCACAGGAAGAGGAATCATGGGAAATTTGCCAGCTATTTTATGTAACATTCTTATCACTTCAGGACAAGCTCAGACCCAATCACATACATGTTACTTATATTTGAAGAGAGATTGTTGTTGTTCTTGTTCAACTACATGCCTTTGTAGATCAGAAAAACCCAAGGTCATGTTGGGTAGCTTACTTTGCATGGTAAACTAAGTAACTTGGTGGCTCAGATTCATGTATGTAGTTTCAAGTAAATCTCAATATTAGGCTAAGAGATGTCTTTGATAGAAACAATGCCTCCAAATAAGATCAGGCCTGTGCTTCAAAACTGCAAGGCCTCCACTGTGATTAACCTATGGGGAAGATAGATATTCAAAGAATACTCTTGTCTGACATTGATAATCTGAGTAACATTGGGGCTGTTGAGTCTTATGATTCACTTTACAGTATAAGCTCTACCTTTAGAAGAGATTTCTGTTTCAGGACCCATTAAATGATAGAAGATTTCTAAGTCACTTAATATGTGGGTGACAGTAACACCCTCAAGTGAAAAGTGTGCTGCCTCTAAAATCTACATAATTCTCCTTAGACTGTGTTTCTTTGTTGGTAGGAAGAGGAACCAGGTATAGTAACTAAGTCTTCACATAAGGAGTATCCCTAGATATTCCACAGTTCTGGACTCATAGAAAGATGTATGTTTCTTGGATATTTTTAGAATTTAATTCTCATCTTTTAATGAACATATATTTTAGCATCAATATAAAAAGTTACCGCTTTATCCATTTCATCTAGTCTAATGAGCTTAATGGAAAAAACATCATGGATCAATTTGGTGCCTTGTGGAAAAGATCAATGATCAAGATGCTTGCAAACTCAGTAAGGAAATGGGTCTGTACAATTATGAGGTACAACACTAAAAGTATACTGATAGCCTAAGTAGCTGAAAGCAAAATTCTTTTTATGGAAGTTAATTATGAATAAGTACAGTGAAAACATTTGCAAGATCAATGAATATATACCAGGTACCAAGGGATAATTTAGTGTACTCAAGTAAATAAACCACATCTGGTATAGCAGATGCAATTGGACTCCCTACTTGATTAACTTTGTGGTAATCAGTCTTCATTCTTTCTTATCCAACCATCTTTAGACCCAAATACAGGGAGTTGTGGTTGGAACCATCACTACTTCATTGGTGATTCCTTGATGGTGGCATCAATTTATTTAATCCCTTTGTGGACATTAACTAGTTTTTCTTAGTTAGGATTTTGTTTCTCTAGACTCATCTCTGGTGGATTCTATTTTGCATTTCCATCCATAATAGCCTTTACTCCATAGTTAAGGGACCAAATAATAATTCTGCAACTTCTAAATATACCTGTACTAATTATTCATTCAGGGACTGGTGAAGTAACCACAGGATGAGTTTAGAGATCCACTGACCCAATATGAGTCATACTTCAGTTAAAACACCATTAATCTTTTCAACTCCATGACCTCCTACTTTAATAGATGGGCAACGATGCAATTTGAGGTTTCTTGAAATCAATGTCATTTCAGATCCACTACCTAACAGGCCATAAAAGATATAATTAGTTAATTTTCCTGAACATCTGCTTATTCTAACAAATAATAAATCCATATGTCATTTTGAGAACAGATTAAGTTAATTGTAAAATTTTTTATATTGTAGCAAGATACTTCCTAAGAGTAAATATTTTCCCCTTCATTTAAGAGAATCTGAGTTTATTTACAAGCTCAAATCTAGAAAGTGGTTAACAGCCCATGATTCTCTGTACTATGATTAAATGTAGCCTTTCAATAGTTTATTCTGGAATACTGCTGCCTATGCTGAGAAAGGAAGAATAAATTAGTAAGTTTTGCATTTGTTTCCGATCTGGGAATGCCATTATTAACCAACCAGTGTCAAAGGTTTACATAAGTCAGACCTTTATCAATATTGCTTTCCTTGTACTCTCTGTTATGATAACTATTTTCATGTTGCTTTATTGATTCAGTGTTTTCAATTGGCTCTGGCTATTTCTGGTTCCAATTAGACACTTTGCATCTCAGTTTCCAGTTGACTATGACTATGTCTACAGATGAAGATGGGTGGACACTGAGGTAGCATCAAGAACTTGGTTTCCAGATATTTAAGAAAATAGGATTGCTTGATTCATAGACATGCAGACATAATTGTTTCAGAAAAGGGGAGAGAAATCCCTGCTTTAAGGAGCAGGGTAGGAGTACACTCAATGCAAAATAAATCCATGACTAAAAGAGATCAATTCCTTCAGCCTCCCATGTATCTCTATGCCAAGTTACAAGATTTTAACCTTTATCAAAAGTAAAACTAGAAGATCTGTAACAACTAATGCTATTGAAGCTGCAATACAAAGACTCCCAATTTAGAAAAGTCCAGACCCAGACTATTTATTGCAGAATTTAACTGAATCTTAAAAAAATTAGCACTAAACCTCCTTAAACTGTACCACCAAGTATAAAATGAAGGGACACTATTAACTGTTTCTACAATGTCAGCATTATGTTTGTTACAAAATCAGATATGAAAAAACAGCAAAAGAAAGAAAAGAAAGAAATGAAAGAGACAAAAAGAGCAGATGCACAAATTCTCAAAATGATTGCAAACTAAATGTAAGAGCATGTTACAAAAACATGTGTCATGACCAAGTTGACTTCTTTCCATGATGCAAGGGTAGTTCAGCATTTTAAAATATTATGATTAGTATTGTAATCATTTAAGCAGATTGGAATCTGACGACCTTTCGTTGTAAAACATCAAACAAATTATGAATAGAAGAAATATATGTTAACATAATAAATATTAAAAATTAAACAACTATATCTAATATTATAATAAATGGGTAAATACAACATAGTTCATCTAAATTTGTGTATGAGACAAGAGAACCTGTTTTATATTCTATGTATAGCCTTAAGTGGAGTAAAGAGTCAAATAATGTGTGCAATATAAAGAGAAAAATGAGGAAATTAAATTATACTTATTTGCAGATGATATAATATTATATAAAAATGATACACATACTTTTACAGAAAACACTTAGAAATTATAAACATGTTAGCAAATTAGTAGGCTACAAAACTTACAGACAATAATCACTGGCTTTTTGGTAAACCAATTACACACATACTGAGAATGAAATCAGGACAACAGCTTCTGGAACGTAAATATCTAAAACTAACTCTAAAATGGCATTGAAAGTCTCTTATGATAAAAAGTTTATATATGAAAGAAGACTTTGATAAAAGCTTTAAAAGATGAAAATATATTATCAAAGCCAACATAAAAATTCAGTAAAACCTCTATTAACTATATCAATGTTCTATCAAATATAACAATCACATTCACAAAGCTAGACTGTTCTATGGATGGGAAAAAAAAAGAGTGAATAGCAAAATTATATAAAAAACTAAACAATCTGAAGATAATATCCACAAGTTATACTACAGAGCCATTATAACAAAACAGCATGGTACTATTACAAAACCATGAATCTATATTAACGAAAATACCCTCAAAATACAAACACTTACCGATAGTCATCTGAATTATAACAAATAAGATAATGATTCATATTTTTAAATATTGGGGAAAAAGAATATTCAACATATGGATTTGTGAAAACTGGGTATCTACATTTTCAAATATAAAAATAATTCCCCATTCTCATCTTTTATAAAGTCAATGTGAATTTTATTAAAGGTCTTATTGTAAGACTTGAAACATTTAAGTGATCGGAATAAGAATAGAACTTCAGTATGTGTGCACAGGCAAGAACTTTCTGAAAAATACAATAGCTAACAGCAAGAAAACAACAAACAAACAAACAAACAAAACAACTGCAGAATAGGAAAGAACTGAGGGGAGAGATATCCTGAAGGGTGTGAGGAAATGTTTGCCAATTAAGCATCTAACAGAGAATAAGTAACTAGAAGATTAAGAACTTAAAATAAAACAAAACATTTAAATATGTCAAAACATAAACACCCTAACAATAAATGGAGGACTTCCATAAACAGAATGTCCAGAGAGATGAAGTAAGATAACCAGTAAATACATAAACCATGTTCAATATCCTTAGTCATCAGAAAACTGCAGATTAAAGTTACAATAAAATTCTCAAATGTCTAGCATCATAACAACAAAAATAAAACAAACAAACAACAAAAATAGTATCAATATATATTAATAAAATAATAAAATAGTATTGGTAGTATCAACATATATTAATTCATTGCTATATAAATCAGTAAGGAGTTTCTATAATGGGACTCAGCTATACCATTTTTTATTACATACCCAAGGTTATTAAACAAAAGTATCACAGACAAAGCTATCCCAGGTAGTTAATGATAGAAAATTCTGATTGTGGTATCCGTTATAGATGTTCTACAGACTCTATGTGATCAGGGATGCCTGCAGAGGCTATTATATCTAACAAGTCTCTCACAATAGATGGAGAAAATAAGATATTTTGCATTAAGAGTAAATTCAAGCAATATTTATCTGTATAAGCAGCTTTGCAGAAGAAGATAGAAAAAAATTAAACAAAACAAACAAAAAACCAAAAACTCTTTAACCTAATGAGGTTAATCACACCCAAGAAAATACAGTGAATAAATAGTCACATACCAGCCAATTAAAGAGGGGACACACACACACACACACACACACACACACACACACACACATTAGAGGTATTACAACAACTGTAATAACAAGGTAGTCCAGAAAAAGCTAAATTTAATTTATTAAGAGGGATGGATTAGCTTTGTGGAGCTGGAATCAGAGGGAATTTCCTTTTAGCAGATCCTCAGACATGCACGTTGGCTTATAAACATTTCCCTCTACCACCCCATATTCATTTAGCTAATAGCAGCAGTTCAGTTAATATTCTGAGGAATAAACAACTCCCCCCCCATTTCTCTGCTGTTAAAAGATTTAAGGCAGTTCTATAGAGACTTTAGCCAGAGAAGTGAGACATTGGAAGGAGACCAAGTTTTGGAGGTAGAGTCTACATAGACAGAGCTGTAATTTAGCCTCAAAACCTTGAACTATGAGGAAAGAAAAGACTAACGTGCTACTGCTGCTCTACTACACAGTGCTTGTCCCCAGGCATCTGAGCTCCCCTTTGGGAATCAGTGAGAAACTTGCTCAACTTTTCTTCACCAATCCTACCTCGTAGGGAAGTATCATATATGGATGGCCCTACTCACATGTATGTCTCCTCTCTTAGTGAACTTTCCTATCTTGAAAATGTCTAGGTTCCATCACTTGGACAGACCCAGATAATCACCAATACCATTTCTTCTCCTCCTGAAATTGAAATCCCATCTTTTGATCCTTATGAGGAACCTCTTTCTCATCCCTGCCTATGTTCTTGTCCCTCTTGCCAATTGCCTTTTTCTTGCTCTTTAAAGAAACTGAAAATGATATTAGAAGATAGAAAAATCTCCCATGCTCATTGATTGATTAGCATAGTAAAGATGGCCGTCCTACTAAAGTCAGTCTAGAGATCACATGCAGTCCCCATCAGTTTTTCATCACAAATGGCAACCTACAAATATCCATACACCTATAGACCCTTAGCTGTTATCGAGAAGCCAAACACACACATTGGAAAACCACAGAGCAGCATAAATAGTACTGTTCTAGAAGGATAGCTGTATGTTGAAAACTCCAAATAGATCAACGGTTGTCATTCAACAGAAAACTCAAGTCCAAATGCATCTAAAACTTCATCCTAAAACCAGATATACTTCACCAGAGAGAAGAGAAAGTGGATAATAGCCTTAAATGCACAGCAATGTACAGAATATGAGCTCATAGGCTCAGAAGCAGCAAGCACAGTGCCTTTGTGAGTCTGCATCAGTTCCTCTGTGTATATATTACAACTTTTATGTTTGTATTTTTTATGAACTCCTGAATGTTAGAACTGTGTATTTGACTCTTGTGCCTGCTTTTGAGAATCTCTTTTTTTTCTCCTGTTAGGTTGCTGTGTCAAATTTTGATGTAGTCACTCTTGCTTCATCTACTATACTTTATTTGGACAAATTAGGTCCTCAAAGACAAATGTATAATCAAATTTCTGACAAAGATGTACAGAAAGTATGTAACACCTCTGTCTTTATCTCAGTCTCTGTTTCCTGACTTCCTTTTCTGCTTCTTTCTCTTTTTCTCCACAATAATCTTTTCAGAAAGAGAGCATAGAACCTTAAAATCTCATGATCCTACATTTAGAGCTGTCTGTTTTCTCTGGTCCTTTGAAATTTTACCACAAAGTTCTAGATGTTTTCAAGAATATGCCTAAAATAAAGTAGCACGCAAATGTTTTCTGGACTCAAAGTAATTTTCCTCTTTGATGATTGTGTCACATTTCCTTTTATAGGGACATCAGAGAGAAACATCTGGCCAACATATTGATGCTGTATGAAAATAAGAGAAGTACTGGAAAATACATGTCATGCATAGAAAATCAACAAAAGACTGCAGTGGCATTGATGGCTATGCGTCTATGATGGAAAATAACAAAAAGACAATGAACTTCTTGTCTGGTGATAAACAAATCAAAAGACAGATAGAAATGTCAAGGAGCTCCCATGAATGTTTTAGATTTTATTCCAAGTAAGAAAAAGACATTTTCATATTGTCAAAAACTTTCTTGAGGCAATACAGACTGCATTTATTTACAACAGATATTTTAAATCAAATGCATTTAGATTATTCAGATAATTCAGATTATTAAGATAAGCCAAGGCCAAGGAAGGAGAGGCCAAAGGTCACATGCTTAATTATCACCATAGCTAGACCTATAGTTTGGTGTTTATGGTCTTTTATTTAATCATGTATAGAATAAACTGAACAAATATTTTAGTGACTATAAAAACCAAATAATATATGCCTATAAGAGCATAGGAGGAAATTCCAGGCACTTCCAAAAACATACTTTTTTTTTTATAACTTCCCAGGGGGCATAACCTGCAGTATTCATAGCAAGTCTTCTTCCAAATTGATTTTTTGTATGCTCACTTAAAAAATGTTATGGATGTGTTTCATTGGAAACAGCATAAAGACAAAGTAGGGTTGGCTGTGATTAAAGCATCCCTTTGTTACTACCCTCTGCAGTGATGAGGGACAAGAATATCCAGGATCAGCTTTCTGAATGTATTGGAGCCTGGCTCGAAATCCCTCCAAGATGACAAACAAATTGTCAGTAGAAGTAATATGTCAACTGAAATGAACATGTACAGGTAGTTAGTCAAAGATAACCTCAACAACTTTCTTTGTGGTGTATTTTTCAAAGATAATACTTCAGTTAACTCAGCGTAGATAGACCAACACCAAGGATAATTTTGAAATAAACTAGAATGAATGTGACATATGTAAAAACTCCATTTGCAGTTGGAGAGATCACTCAACATTTAAGAACCCAGATATAGGCTACAGTATTTAGATCTGGTGGTTGACAACCCTGTAGCTCCTGTTCTTCCCTCTTCTGGCCTCTTTGAGAACACTATTTCCCCAACAATGAAGCTGAATAATTAGCAAGTGGATTTCATTAAATTATTTTTTTTTCTGCACAGCAAAGGAGCAATCAAAGAGGTGAAAAAGGAAGCTCACAGAATGGGACAGAATGTTTGCCAGCTATATATGTGACAATTTAATATCCAGAATATACAAAGAACTCAAATAACAACATATGATCCATTCAATTAATGGGGTTGGGACCTCATTAGAGACAATTCATGAAAAGAAGGAAAAAAATAACTAAAAATATTACAAAAAAAGTTCATGATACTTAGAAATTAGAAAAATTCAAAATCAAGACAACTTGGAAATTTAATCTCACCTCAGTCAGAATGTCAAAGATCAATAGACCTGACAACCAATCCTGGTGTGGACATGATGAAGTGAACCCCCCACCTTTCAATGGGATTGCAAACTGTTGCAGACACTAGGAAAATCAGTTGGGAAAATTCTCAGAAAGGTCAAACATGAATCTACCATGTAGCTTAACCATATGCGTCTTTGGCACATATCCAGAGGAATTACATCCCTTTGCACAGACATATGTTATTAAAGGTGTTTGAGGTTGTATTTTAGGAACTAGCATCAGAGGACCAGGACGGACTCTCTAAGTCTGAACTGCATTGTTTAATAAAAGATGTTTGAAAGCTATTATACTGGTGTGAGTGGATAGTTTTTTTTTTTTTTTTTTTTTTTTCAGAATGCATTCTAACATTTTTGAATATTTCATATACAGGTATACATACATGTATATAAATGTATATATGTATACTTATGTATATATAATGCACTTGAGTACATCCAATCTCATTTTTCTCCCCAACTTTCCTATGGGCCCCATTACATTCTAACGCCTACCTTTCCTTAAATAATTGTTTTACTTTTGCAATTCTAAGATTATTATACCATTTGTACCTTCCCCTTTTTTTTCTGTGTTTTCCAAACACTCCAATATATTTTTTCTTGTTCTCTGTCAAACTCATGTTTTCTTTTTCATATAGAATTGTTTCTGCATATGTTTCCTAAATATTCTTGGATAAAGCTTGTTCTGCTTTTATAGTGAGTGATATTTGTATGTATGTTTATGCAGTGACTGGTGCTGGAAAAGCAATTAATGTGCTCTTCCCAGGGAGGACTATTCCTCACACTGTCTGTCAACATTCCCTCCCTCATGATAGTTCTTTGTGTAAGGTTGAGATTTTGTTTCTTTGCTCTGTCCACCTTGGTATCTCTATTGTTTTGCATGCTCAGCTCATGTTTAGCCATTCATGTTATTGAGAATTTATGGTTTAGCTTCTTCTGATATTCCTAGGGGATTCACACTTACAGCAAACTCTCTTATACTCTGGAATTTACAATCTTTCTGTTCCCTCTTCCCCAATATTATCATACCCTTTGAAGTAGAAATTGTTTTTCAGAAGTATTCATTGGAACTTGGCTCCACAATTCTTCATTTTAATTATTTGTGGTTTTCTGTGGTTTTTATTGGTGGGAAAGGGAAGTTTGTATGATGAAGTTAAGAACTATAACTATCTGTGAATATAGAGATCAATATCTATAATGTACTTATACTGTTTTAGTAACATAGTAACCCTAGGTTCTCCTCAAAAATCAATACATTCACTAGTCTAAGATAGTTGGCTACATTTTTAATATCAAACATGAATTCCTTCTTGTTGATTGGGTCTTATACCCAATTTAAGAGCTATTGTTACCATCAAGGTATGCATGCCACTACTGTACCTTTAAGGTTATCATGCCATACTGGTCATTGTAGTTCATGAATATTGCAGCTTGGAAGGATGTTTAGTTGCTTCTTTCCTTTGAAGCATACACGTCAGTTTTTGGTAACATGAAATCTAGTTCTCAGGGAGGAAATTTTCAATCGTATTTAACTCAGGTCCTCATAGTCCCACATCAGAATTACACAGTTTCTTCAATAATAGGTACTGATCTTCTACCTTTGAAAGACAATCAAGGGAAATACCAATACTCTGTCTTGCTTTGTGAGTTTCTTAGATAACCCTGGACAACAAATCAAAAGATTTTTGTCATGCCTTGTGTTGAAATTTTCATTAAGTGCTCTTTAGCTTTAAGTGAGAGACTTATATGTCCACATCAGAAATTTCAATGAAAAAAATAAATTTATACCCCAAATAATTCTTTTGGTGGTAGTAAATCATTAATAGTATAAAGAGAATAGGAGTTAGAAAGACTCCTTGGTAAGAAGACAGGTAGGGATAGGGGCCATGGCTGAGTAATAAATGTGACAAATTTCCAATATGTCCACCTTCTTCTTACCTCTGGCTTTGAGACAAAAGCCTAGTGTATCTTATTCACATATTAGATTTATTTTTAACTTCTTCAAAATTTATAATCCAAAAGAAAATTAAGGTGCCCTTTGCTCCACAACATTTCCAACACCCTTTCTTTCTTTCTTTCTTCTTCTTTCTTTCTTTTCTTCTTTCTTTCTTTCTTTCTTTCTTTCTTTCTTTCTTGTTTTTATTTCTTCAATTGGTATGACAAAACACATGGTTGAGAAATCTCCCAGCTGTTTCTTTCTGTTTTTTGTTTTATTGGATTATTTTATTTATTTACATTTCAGATGTCTTCCCCTTTCCCCATTCCCCCTCCCTAGAAACCCCTATCCCATCCCCCCTCCTCCTTTTTGCTTTTATACCATTTGAATTACACGCAAGTATTCAGGTCAGTTCTAGGTTGAGGGACTAGCAATATAATAGATGCAAATAGTCAAGGAACAAGCAAGGCAATAAATGAATTTCCATGAACACTCCAGTGATCAATGTTTCTAAGGGCTTATCAGGATGATCAAAATATCTGAGCCAACTTCCCTGTCCTAGCCAAAAGTCATTTTCATGTCTGAAGTCTACTTCCTTGTTCTAACTAAAAATTTAGATTCCTGCCTGAAATTACTTCTTGTTCTAGCCTAATGACAGATACCTGCCTGTAGCCTACTTCTTTGTCCTTGGCCAATGTCATATTTCTGCCAAGCAGCCCATTTCCTTTTCCTTGGATCATGTCAAATTCTTACCAAGCAGCCCCAAAGGCTCTCTGTCTCTCCCCCTTTTTTATTTCATTAACAAGACTGAGCCTGTCTTGGGTCGTTCTGACAAGAATGACTTCCTTACCCATCATGGAATATGCATAATCAAAACAATGCACTTATGTCTTAGGTTAGTAAGGCTCTGTGCATAATCTTACCCATCCTTGACTTGCCAGCCTGTTAAATTAATAACTCTGTCTGGGGGTCCATTTTCAGATACAAACCATGTACTTAGGCTGCCAACATGTTGTTAAAGACAAGCTTTAACACGATGGGCAGGAATAAAAGTATTTCCAGGAAAAAAAAAAAGGGCTAGCATGATCAAGAAAACTCAGTTCATGACTGAGTCCCATTTTTTGGATGGGTCATTTGGGGATTTTGTTTTATTATTTTTTTTTTTAGTGTGCCATTGGTCTATATATCTGATTTTGTACCAGTACCATACTGTCTTTATTACTATGGCTCTGTAAAATATCCTAAATTCTTTAATGGCAAACCTTCCAGCATTCTTCAATTTGCTCACACTTGTTTTAAATAGCATGAATTTTCTTTTTATGTTTTTGGTTTCTTTTATACTTTAGGCTATTTTTTCTAGTTCTCTAAACAATGAGATAGGGATTTTGATTTTTGTTACATTAACTCTTTAAGTCCTTTTGGCCACATGATCATTTTTGCAATATAGCATCTACCAATCCAAAAGTATCAGTTATCATTCTATCGTCTGGGTTCTTACTCTGTGTCTTTCTTCAGATGTTTAAAGCTTTCATTATAGATATTTTTACCCCTTCCTTGGTTAGGTTTATTTCTATTCATATTTTTGACACCACTGTGAGTAGGAGTATGTCCACAATCTCTTTCTCTGAATGTTTATTGTTTTATAGCAAAGCTATTGACTTCTAAATGTTAATTCTCTATCTTGCCACATTTCTAAATTTGCTCAAAATTTCAAGAACTTTCCTGGTTTAGTTTTTTTTTTGGACCTCTAATACATAGTATCATATCTTCTGAAAATGGGAAAATCTTTCCTTTTTATCTTTAATTTCCTTCACATGTCTTTATTACTTCAGTTGGTGCTTTTCAAGCACAATATTGAAAAGCAATGGGTATAATGCGTATCTGTCACAGTACTGACTTCAGTGACATTATTTCAAATTTCCTGTATTGAGGATAATTTTGACTGTGGGTTCCTAATGTACAACATTTATTAAACTGAGTAAAGTTCCTGCATTTTTGTAGAAACTGTATAATAGTATACATTTTCAAGTATTACTATCATGAAGCCATATTGGATTTTATCTGAGAATTTTTCTTCATCTATGGAAACTATCAAATGAATTTTTTTTAGTCCACTTTTGTGATTTGCTAAGTATATTGACTTACATACGTTGAGCCATCTTTACTATTCAAAGATGAAGACAAGTTCATCATCATGGCATCTTTTTTAGATAGTCTATATCGTAATTGAGAACTTTTGAATCTATGTTCATCAGGGATATTGGTCTATAGCTTTTTGTTTGTTTTTTTAATGGAAGACAGCAGATTTTATTTGTATATCTTATAGGATTCTACAGTGAATCTGTCTGGCTCTAGACATTTTTTTAAGCTGGTAGGCTTTATATCACTGTATTTATCCTCTCATTTGTTTTTAGTTTGTTTAAGTGTTTGACTTTTTAAGTTTAGTTTTTGAGGTTTTACTGAATCCAGAAACTCATTCCTTTCATTTAGGTTTTCCAGAGATTAAACCCCTCACTACTGGATGAATGGATCAAAAGAATAATTTTTAAAAATAAATAAATACATTCTAGAACACCAAAGAAATAGTATATTTGCATATTTACTAGAATTTTGCTTATTATACATTTTGTATTTTATTTAATTCTGGTGAGATAACATTCAAGGAGTGATTTGAATATTTTGCATTTATAAAGGTTAGTTTTGTGTTTAAGGATATTGTCTATTTTAGTAAAGCTTACGAATCCTGCTGAATAGAATGGATATTATTTAATGTTTTATGTTAGTTATTTGGACATATTTGTATAGATATATGTTAAATTCATTTGTTATATGATAAAAATTAATTGAGATAGTATTTATTATTGAAAAGTGTGATAACTATGACCTTCATGCTGTTAATATTTGGTGTTGCTGTTTAACTTCTCATTAGTAGTTTTATTTTAATAAGTATGGCTCCATGTTCCTTTTTTGTCTCCCTGTATGCTCATTTACCTCTTCAGTATGAAATATTGCTTCTTGTACTTCTGTTAGGTTTGGCTTGTTGGTTAAATTCTTTTACGGTTATTTATGCTGTGGGCAGGTTTTCTTTCTCCTTTAATTATAGCAGATAATTTTGCTGGATGTGTTACTCTATGGTGGTTATAGTGATATTCTTTTAAAGCTTGGAATGCATTGTTCCAGGCTTTTCTGACTTTCAAAGTTTCAATTGATAAATCAACTTTTATTCCAGTGGATTTCCCTTTATATGTGACTTGAGTTCTTTTCTGAGAGCTTTCAATATACTGTGTTATGGAGATTTACTGTTTTAACAATATTATACTCTGGGATTTTCTTTTGAGGTCTTATCTATTTATGTTCTATATGTTTTAGGAATCCTCATGGCTGTGTCTTCCCTTAGTTTGGGGACATTTTCCTTTATGAATTTGTTGACTATCTGGTCTGGGGCATAGATATGGGACTCTTCTCCATCATCTATGCTGATAATTCATAGGATTGTTTTATTTTACTTTTTCAGGGAGTCCCACATTACCTGTTTGTTCCTTCCTTGTGTTTTAAATTTTCACATTCCTGGCTTATTTAAAATCTAGACTTTATAATGTTTTGTCAAGTCCTGATATTCCATCTTGTTTTCTACTTCTACTTAAATGCTTTCCTTAGACTTTTCTACTTAATTATTGAAATTTTCAATTCCAAATTTTTAATTTCAGCTTGATTCCTCTTCAATGTTTCTATCTCCCAATTGAATTCCTTCTCACATCTTAGATTTTCTTCCTCTTTTACATTAGCCTTATTTGTGTTCCTTCATGACTTCGGAGATTTTTCTCATTATGTTCCTTCTCCTCAGATTCACTGAACTGAATTGTTGTGACTCCTATCAATTTCTTTTATAAAATTTATGATGGTTATTTTAAATTTTATATCCTGGGTTTTTTTTTTGGTAATTTCTATTGGCAAGCATTACAACAGAAATGGTCAGTGTTGGAGAAAGGATGCTAGTTTATCTTTTTGTTGTTTATATTTTTGCTATTATATCTAGGCATGTGTACTTCTTTTGTTAGTTTTAATTACTATGAGTACAAATCAATCTAGGAATGATTAGAAGATGGTCAAGCAGGGTAGGCTCAGAGATTGGAAATAACTTTGACAGAATAAGTCAAGTGAACAAAGTGGACTAGGTGCTTGATATGCTTTATGTTTCAAGCCTGGAATATAGAGGTATCCTTGGCTGTTTGGGAAGGTGGAATGGGGCAATGAGGGAGCCTACGGTTTGACAGATATTAGTGCATGCCATGGCCAAAGAAAGCCTCGAGATCATTTGTGGCAGAGAAGGAAAGCTAGCCTATGTTTACAGATGATATGTGCTAACAGGGCTAGGTCTCATGAGGTTGTGGGTGTGTAGGATTAAGATTATGGAAGAGTCATTGAGTTAGACACTGTAGAAAGAAGTGGAGAAAATCTGACTGTGTGGAGAGGGTGCTTCAAGTGAAGAGGGACCTGTGCTTGCTCTCAGGGTCCTGGATGAAATCTAGAGGTTAGCTTCTGACGTGGAAATTTAAGGGTTCTTTGGAAATTCTGTTTGATGGTATTTCGCTGGGGCAAACACGTGAAGGCACATTTTGTTAAAGTGAACACACATGTGCAAGGCTAAAGCAGACTTGTGAAGGAACATTTCACTGAGGCAAACACAGGAGACAAGATGATCTGCTGAAGCAAGCATGTGAAAGGACACGAGATAAAAGATTCTTTGGTAATGACACACATGTATTGGTCTGTCTTACATTGTGTAGTTGAGCTACATTTTTTGGGATGCTATATAGAGAAACACAACAAAAAAACTTCTGGTGGTGTACTGTAGTTTGTTGCAGCTTCTAGGGACTTGGGCTGACTGAATGCAGGTGCTGAGACAAGACCTGTACTGAACCAAGAGCTGTGCTGAGACAAGGCTTGTGGAGAACACCTGATGTCTGGAGGGTATAAATAGGACTTCATGGAGTGATGGAGACACAGCTTTGCTTGCTGGTACAGCTAGCTGTGCAATGGTTGTGGGTCTCCAGTCTTTGCTGATCTTCAATTTGCTTCCCAGAGAAAGGCACAGCTGATAAACTAACCTTGTGTTCCTGTTGGCCCCTCCTGCTGACTCGAGCCCAAGCCAAGGCCTGGCTGTCTCTATCAAACTGCACTGCTGATGTATCTGTGAAGTGTTTGCTAGTGGATCAAGCTGCTACTGTCTGACACCTTGTAACTGAACATCCAGACAACACAGATAGTAGTTGCTCCAAAGAACCTTTCTAAATAGGTCCACTTCCCCGTATCATTTCTTGTCCACTACCTCTGGTGGGTGGTGGATTACAAGGAAGGTTAAAGCATTTAAGAACTATCATTAAAAATAGGATTTAAAAAAATTTTAAAGTAACAGGTTTTTGTGTGGCTGTGGTGTCAGACTAGTCTAGGGCACTAGATATGATGGCAGGGCTAGAATTAGCAGGTTTGGCAGAAGGCGTGGATCAGGGAGACTCACTTTGTTAGACCCTGAATAAAGAAGGAGGTAGGAGGACTGGTGGGTAGAGAAGTTGGATGCAGTGCTAAAACGATCTTTTACTTTTTATAACTTTCTCTCCCCCTCCCCAAATCTTACTTAGTTTGATATGAAAATGATGTGGTCCTATCCACTTACGCCTAGGAAATGTACCTAGAATCACATCACCAAAAAAGGTGATTCTCTATCTTCCAGTTGCCACCAGCTTCTACTAGCTCTTCTTACTCTGTGAATATCAAAGCTACTGTAGCTATGGAAATTAAGCTTTACTGATGAATTATTCTTCCTTCTTCCACAGAGACATTTGGATTTTTCTCCTTACTTCCTACATTGCAATATACTTACTGTAGCTTTGATGTTAACCTTTGTTTCACTGTGGTTAGTTAGCAAGTGGCTCTTGATCAAATCCCTTTCCGCTTTAATACTCTGATACCCTGCCTACAAAGAGATAAAGTGCATGGACTCCATATAAAAAGGAGTTTAAACCTTTGTCCACCTAAAAACCAATCCAATTTAAAAGTTAAGCAGAAACAGCCCATTCCCATGAAGATCCCTTTAATCTGCAAGGAAGTAAAATTCACAAAGCCATCTTTGCTCACGAAAATTGTTGTAGAGATAGGTTTCACAGAAGACACTTCAGTTTTGTGTTTGCTCATGGACCCCACTAGAATAATATGTTTACAGTGAATCCAATTCACATTTTATCTCTGTATGTTCAGGTCCTTCACAGAAAACAAGGTGGTCAGCAAATAATGAATGAACAGATGAGGGAGTCCAGCATTATAGGCTCCCCAAAATGTCATCTGCAAATTATTGTTTAAAAACATTTTTGGAAGTTATTCTAGCACTATAAGAAATAAAACACATAGCAAAGAATTGCCTGTATCTACTACTCAGTTTTTTCTAAAGTTAAAAATCTTCATGATATTGTATGTCATTAAAGCAAAGATTGATATTGTTATAACACAATTAACTTGACCCTAGTTGGATTTCATTAGTTTTGCATGCACTACCATATCTTTGCCATGTTCATTTTTCTGTATGTGTAACTTAGCCTGTAGAGCTGTTAGATTTTAAAAGCTTTGTAGATATAAATAATCAAGTTTATAGTGCTCTCCTCTTTTCAAAAAGAATCTCCCTTTTGTTATTCCTGTGAAGTTTCATGCTTCTCTTCTAAGCCCTAGAAACTAACATTCTATTGCCCTATCTCAGTGCACTGCTGTTCAGTAATGAATCAAATTAAACTACACTTGGTTCTTACTTAAAAAAAAAGAAAGAAAGACAGAAAATGTTATGTAACTAATCGTGCATCATATGAATAATTAAGATTAGCTTTTCTTTTCCCTGAATACAAGGTACTTAATATGCATTCTATTTGGGGTCTCTCTCTCTCGCCCTCCCTCCCTCCCTCCATTCCATTCTCTCTCTCTCTCTCTCTCTCTCTCTCTCTCTCCTCTCTTTCTCTCTCTCTCTCTCTCTCTGTGTGTGTGTATGTATGTTTGTGTATAGGAGGAGCTAAGGTGAGAGGAGTTAGGAGAGGAAGAAGAAAAGGAAGAGGAGGAGTTAGGATAGGAAGAGAAAAAAGGAAGAGAGGAGACGAGAGCAGAGATGTAAGAGCAATGGAGACAGATGTTCATGTGTCTGTAGCAGTCAAAGGTAGTTGGTATACCTAGGTTGGGTATTAGGCTACGCTTCTGATTGTATGGATATCTTGTTACTGATCATTGCCAAATATATAAGCTTTGATTAATCTATAAGAATTAGAGTCTCATTCTCTTACTGGGCCCGCATGGATGGCGGAATGGTCTGGGCAATGCCCTGCCTTTCAGAGACAGCGTTGAAGATTGGCAGATTGGCAGAGCCATCTCTCACACTGGCATCTAGTGGGTGGCAGGACTGGTGTTGCGCTGGTGTTGCTGGCGGCCGGTTCTAGCTGCAGCGTGCACTTGGCCTCAGGCCAAGAAACATGGTGGTAGGGCTAGGCAGAGCCTCTGCAGCTTAGCTAGTTGGCCTGAGCCAGAGGCCTTTTAAAATAATTCCTAAAATATTTGTGTGTGTGTACATGTGCATGCATGTGTGTGTATGAATGCAGTTTCCTTCTATTTATTGCATAATACTCTGTTAGATGGATATAATACAGTGGTCTCAGATAGACGTCTGAAACCATTTCATTCAAAATTTCCTTAAGCTAGTCCTGGTGGTATATACTTTTGATTCCAACTACATAAGAGACTGAGAGAGGAGGATTCTACGTTCAAGTTGATATAATTTTATGATATCCCTCCAATAGAAAGATAAAAGAAGATTATAAGTTCGCTATAATTCTGTCTATCATTACTACACTAAACAAATATGGTTAACTACTTGCCATGAGCTTCCAGGATTCTCAAGGTCTAAACCATTGACAGTTCCATGATTCAGTAAGGACAGAATATCTTCAGCATTTTAGTTAGAGGTTTGGATAGTTCGGAGTCAGTAATTCTGCTAAATCTTCATCATTCCCTGTCAGTCTCTGGAGCACTTGATTCTAGGTGTTTTGGGCAACACATTTTGAGTGAGAGGAAGGTGAATTTCATTTTATTCTGAACCACAAATAACTTCATAGTGAGTTTAAGAGCCTGTTCTATGGGGGAAAATGTTTTTACAGGAAAATTGGTGATGTTTGATATAGCTTTTATAGAAGTGAATTTAACAAATCAATATACACTATGATTGCAAAGATGATTTAGGGTATGGAGAGAGATGCTTGTGGCACATGTGAGAAGTATATTGACAGCTTTCCTTATTCTCTAAGTGGTAGGGTTGGCATTTTTTCAAAATACAGTAATGATTCAAGCCGATTCACCTAAACGTTAACCCAAGAAATATTTTATGTTTTTATTTTTTTAATTTATTTTGGTGAATACTGAGTTCAGCGTGGTAAATGGGGAAACATTATGAATGTCTTACTTGGTAAAAGCAAGGGAAAAGAGGAGAGACATCCTGGGAATTGACTGCATGGTGGAAGTCTGATGCCTGCATCCAGAGATGGTGACCAGAAGTTAAATTTTCATTTATCTGAAATGACTATATGATGGTTTGTATATGCTTGGCCCAGGGAGTGGCACACTTAGAAGGTGTGGGCTTGTTGGAGTAGGTGTGTCACTGTGGGTGTAGGCTTTAAGACCATCATCCTAACTACCTGGAATACAATATTCTGCTAGTAGCCTTCAGTTGAAGATGTAGAACTCTCAGGTCCTCCTGTATCATGCCCACCTGGATGCTGCCATATTACTGCATTGATGATAATGGAATGAAACTCTGAACCTGTAAGCTAGCCCCAATTAAATGTTGTTCTTATGAGAGTTGCCTTGGTCATGGTGTCTGTTCACAGTAGTAAACGCTAAATAAGACAGCCTGCATTGTGTTGTTTTATATTGATCTCAGATGCCTGTGTGGGCTGACGTGGGAGTAGAGAGTGGAGGCAGCACAGAGGTGGGTAAATAGTAAGCCCAAGGATTGTTTCTTATTATCATCTTCTTTCAGGAGGCTTGTTTTCAGGTAGAGAGTTATTTGGTTGTTTGTTGTTGTTTGTTTTGTTTCCTGATACTGTCAACTCATTTCCCCATGTTCCTGCTGCTCAACAAGGAGAAGAAACATGGTCTTGCCGTCTTCTTCATGGGAACATTTGTTTTACATAGAAACCAAAAACAGGATTCTAGGTCATGCCTGGAAAATAAGCAATCTTGGCCTCTTGTTAATTTGAATCAGTCCAACCCCAGCTTAAAATTTGTTAAGAAGTCTTTTTCTTCCTTCCTTCCTTCCTTCCTTCCTTTCCTTCCTTCCTTCCTTCCTTCCTTTCTTTCTTTCTTTCTTTCTTTCTTTTCTTTCTTTTCTTTCTGCTTTTACCATTTTGTTTTCCTTTGGATGAGTCTTTTAATTTTGTTGTTGCTTCAGGAAAAAGGGAAAGAAGAAGGGAGTGGCAATGGAGAGTACAGGAAATAGAACAGTGTTAGGTAGCTCTCTGGTCACTCTGTGCATTGGGAACAGACTGTGGTTTTTTTTCACTGTGCAGACATTTTACAATTTCTAAAAGTGCAGTCATGCTAGGATGCAGTCTGCCAGCAAATGCGAGTATCATTAATAGTGTCAGGGATTGGTACTTGCCCATACAAAAAAAAAGGAAGAATGAGGGAAGGGACTATGTAAGGGGAGAATGGTAGCATTGGGGCAGAGCATATAAAGTGAATAAATAAATAAATAAATAAATAAATAAATAAATAAATAATATTGAAAAGGTGAAAAAAAACTAGGAGTATATGCTGACACCAATTTCTAGAACTTTAATGGAGAGGGTTTTTTTTTTTTCTTTCTTTTTTTTTTTTTTTTTTTTTTTAGATGAGTTATACATCATAGATTTGCCATGTTTTCTGAACAACTGTGAAATATTTTCCATGCAATGACAGGGTAGACAGAATAAGAACAGGGGTGTTTGGAAACCTTAGTACATGCTGTGGATGAAAATTTGATGTGGAGAAACAACTGAAGGCTGAAGACAGACAAGCCTGATTACATTCATTCACTTGCTTATTTATGAGCAAGTGACTCTTTCAGAATCCTAGTTTTGATCCAGGACACTGTTATCCTACCTTGGCTGTTAGGCTTCTGCAGAGATAGAATGTGTGTGAAGATAGAGTCTAATGAAGGTCAATAAAACATGACATGATTATACATCTTGAAATGTAGCACAGACTTACTTCCTTCATTTTCCTTCCATTTACTAAAAATCAAAGGCAAGCAAATAAACAAAATAACAAATAGTCAAACTTAGGGACATGAATTTGCCAAGACAGAAAGCTAGACATCCAATTACCATATTATTATATGTATATATAAGATTTTATGTTTATAACTTTTGTCTATATCCTTATATATAGAGAAGGTGGATCCGCAGTATGTATGACAAATTGTTTTAAATAACATTGAAATAAATCTAGTATTTCAAAAATCACAAACACAGGTGAAAGATATGCAAGTCATGATGCCTAGGAGAAAAATAAAACAGATTCTGCTAGACACAAACTAATGATGGTTTCACTATGAGTATACAATGTGAGTTCACTATTTTTATCTTACACGGCCAAAATCTGACTGGCTGCTTGATAGATGTTCTATTTAGACTGTTACATTACCTGCCCACATTCAGCTGTTGCTTCAGATGACATTAAATCTCCTTCAAGCACTATTAAGCTAACAAGGAGATCCCATTTAGATGGATGTGGGACAATGATTTCACATTTATTTAATGTATATATTTCGCTAGAAAAACAAGATGAAGGAGAAGACAAAGAGATGATTCAACTTCCTGTGTATCTTCCTAAAACAGGTCCAGAACGGTGAGTCTGTTTCCGATGGATGATGGAAACCTGTGTTCTCAACAATGAGACCATAGAAGGACTAAGGTGAGCATAAAAATATGCGCTCATCCTTAAGAATTATAATTATGATTGACATTGGAAGCAACACTAATGACATGACACATATAAAAGCTCCCCTGTTCTCTAACTTATGTTAAGGAAATAAAATATGACTAGTGATTCCTGGTTAAGGTATTTAAAATATAGCTGCAAAGAAAGATCAACACTGACGATGTATCTATTGTCCAAGATATGAAACTGAATGGAAATAAAAATTCTCTTGATATTTGAAATAATTGTTAATGTAAAAGGAACTAGAAATTCTATGAAAACCCATCTAGCTTTTGGAATAATCTTTGCAAAGCTTGTTTAACTACATTGAAGGAATGAAGAAATGTACCACTGAGTTTCATTTTAGTACTTAACATGAACTTCATTATGATGATTCAGTTTTCAGCAATTCATTGAATGTCAAAATATCTCAGGAAAACTGCCGAATCCCAGGAGTTATTTCCTGTATGGTATTTAATTATGTACATACACTAATGGTTTGTAAAGACAATGAGGCCAGGTTAACTTGAGTAACACATTATAGGTTTCTCTTTGCTACCAATATAATTTACCTACATATGGGAAAGTAACAAAAATCTGAAATGTTGAATCCTCTGTGAGAAAAGTTCAGACTTTGTGAAGATATATTTGTCCTATGTTTAATATCTTTATGAAACCTAAAAACCTCTGGCTTTGTCTCCTTCTTTTGAGAGCACCTCCTACATTTCAAGACTTGTCTCTCTTCTATAATCATCAAAGCCCCTAACAAATGTTTGTGGATCTCTGTCTAGTCCTTTGTTTTATGTGTGACTGCCCACGTGGTTTTTCTTTCTAAATTTACTTGATTTTGGCAAGCCTACTTGAATTCTTCTGTTAAACCATGTGCAGTGTCTTGGTTGACAACTTTATCATTATCTCTTTTGCATAGCACAGTACCTCACACACTATAGTTGCATGACAATATCTGAAGTATCTATCATAATTATTGGATCCCACATGACTGAGCTCTCTCTATCCATTTCTGTTCTGCTTTTTTGGTTAGTTGGTTGGTTTTTCCTTTTCTTTTTTTAAAAAGGGTTTTACTATATAGCCTTGTCTGTCCTAGAACTCATTCTGTAGACCGGGCTGGCTTCAAACTCAGAGATCTGCTTTCTTCTCCCCAAACCACACAAGCATTGGGATTAAAGCCATGTGCCACCACTGCCTAACTTCAGGTCTGTGCTCTTAAAAGGAAGATGTTATTATGTTTTCCGTATTGGTCATGTGGTCAGTGTCAAAATTGATCCTTAGATATATTGCTTGAAATCACATAATTAACTAATGAGTATAAATGAGAGGTATTTTTTTCTGATTTCTAAATAGGACATTTTGTAATAGTTACCTGTGGCCTGAGAAATGTGGCAATAAAAAAAAATCTCTGCAAATCTGTGATATGCGGACATTTGAATATTTTCTTCTTTACAGGTGGTCAGGTCATCACAGGACCATTCCTTTACTGTACCATTAAAACTATTATATGAAAAATGTTGAAATCTTGGCAAGGTCTTCTGGAAGAGATTTTGTACTCCAAACTTCTGTCTGAATATCTTCAGATTTATTTGTCCTTCCTTCGATTCAGAAAATGAATTTCACATCATTTCCTCTCTGAATAGAACAGAAGATTGTTTCTTCCATGCACTGTCCAGCCATTCCTGTAGAATTTGTTCTTCCTAGGCTCTATCATAAAATTCATGGAAGACAAGGCAAATGGCACCATGTATCATCTCCTTCCATATACCCAGTTTTGTCTTGTAAACACAAAGTGACAAAGGGAAGATAACTACTTTATTCTGCACACAAATGCAGATTATGATGTGAAATGAAACCATTTTCTTGGAAGAGTCAAAGTAAATTATTTTGTTTATTGTAACAACTGTTTCTTCATAGCTTGAATGTGAAGTTTCACACAGACTCTAGGTTTGAATGATTGCACCCCTAAATGATGGCACTATATTGGGAGACTTTAGGAACTTAAAGGAGACCTAGTTGGAGAAAGTGTCCCTGGAGGTATTGCTTAGAAAATTATACCTGGTCTCCACTTACTTTGTTGCTCTACCTTAAGTTTTCTTGTGTAAGAGCCTCCTGACTTGAAAGGCTCTTGGAATCATCTACTGCCTCACCATGGGCCCAGACTTAAAATCTTCAGTGGGAAAAAGAGGATTTGACATTCAGTTGTTGGGGTTGGGGATTTAACTCAGTGGTACAGTGCTAGCCTAGCAAGCACAAGGCCCTGGGTTTGGTCCTTAGCTCTGGAAAAAACAAGACATTCAATTATGAAGTATACATACTGTTCAATTTAGAAACAGCAAAAGAAACGTATCTATTTGGTCTCTCGATATTCTTGTGTTCTGATAGCTTGTTTATAAAGTTGGAAGGATAAATTTAGATATGAGTAAATTGTGTCCATTTTGTGTGTCCTGAAATATTTAAGTAGAAATATAGTTTGAAACTATAAATATATACATGTATAATAACTTAACATGCTTTAAGTATTATACAGTGTAGATTACAAACTGAAGAAGGAGAAAGATTTTGAAGAATCTTTCAGGAGGTTCTATCTCATTACTTTTCTACATTTTCTGAAAGCTTATATAATTTCCCCCTTCTGGAACATACCGCCACCTCTTGAAGGGCATGCTGACAGAATGGGCAAATTCATTATTTAATTCCTGATTTTCCAAAAAATAGTCACTGATGTACTTTATTCTGTAGTGTATGATTAGGTACCTCATGTTAATAATGGAATACAGACCATCTGCAATTCTGATTATTAACCTGTCTTAGAAAAGTGAGGGTTTTATTTTACAAGATTTGAACTAATTTAAAATTCAGTGAAAATTCATTATTTTCATGCAATAGAATAGAGAACACTGAATTTGAAATCAGCATGAGTCTTTAGTACAAAGAGGAGAGTAGTAAAAACCTACTCATAATGTGTCTAAAAAGAAAAACATCATATTATGATTAACTAGACATTATTTACCTGACGTTATTACAATTAACTTACAATGCATTATTTTGTTCAAAACATTCAAACAGATATCCTTTGGAACTTATTATTTGTATTTGAGTAAGAAGAATAGTAATTGTACAATCAAACCAATTTAAATTCAAACCCAATCTTCTCATTTGTATTTTACTATATCTCTGTTATCTTCAGTCTCCTTTATTTTTATAAATGAGGTGATTTCAACAAGTAAAGGAAGTTTGAAGACTGTTATATACTCTATGCAATAGAGTAAGAAATATCCAAGTGTTTACTTGTGCCTAGTAGGACTCAAGCCAAATATAATTTCCAGTTTGTAGAGACAGAAGACAGTGATAGGGATTTTTGTAAAAGGATCATTCAAGTTACAAAGCTTCAGAAATCATGTTCCATAATTGAATTACTTGCCATTTATATTTAATTAATAGCAAGTGTATTTTACTCCCATCTGTGACTATCATGTTATATTTATTTATTTAAAAAATTCAGGAATACTTAAAGAAAGTCCAAGGATTTTAGTATCTGAATTGGTGACTGAAGATCAGGATAGACATTTCCATCAGGTGGCAATGTCTATCCTGGGGAATTAGTGACTCGATGATGATCAGTAAGCAGGTTTTCTCACTCCTGCCTTAAGTGAGTTTTGGAGGAAAGGATGAGCAAAAGGTGACTATGTTATTTGCTACCCATGAACTTCAAGATGAAACTATACAACGTTTAGTGAAAATGAGCGTGGCCAAACCTTACAGCATTTTACAGAGTAAAGAAATGCACAACAAATTTTAGGTAAAAAACTAAGTTAACAGAGAAAGTATTCATAAAAATATTGACACCTCTTCTCCCAGCTGACTTCAATGTTATTAGAGAGTTTGAAGTGAAAAACCACATTTTTTATAGTAATTTTAGTTCTTCCTTTTGCAACTTTGATGCTTCAGCAAGTCTTCAAGCAAATGGAAGTCTTGGTCCACAGCATTAGGTCTGTCTGTAGTCATGTCTGCACCTACATTTCAAAAAGATAGATATATTTTATACCTCCTGTATATCTTGCCAAGTTAACACTTCATGAGTTAAGTGACACAGTACATTTTTATAGAAATGGTCAGTTGAATATCTGGAACAATGAGATTAAACAGGCCAGAGATTTATACCCCACAGTAAGTAAAAACACATAAATTTGGCTTTATTAATTGAATAATGTTTACATTGTTTAAATATTTACATAACTGTAAAACTTATTTTTCATAAAATAAAACAAACTAATACAACAACCAATATTTAATTGCCTTTGTCAAGATAAACCCTTAATCAAACCTTAAAGAAGCACTTATTTATGTTGTCATTAAAATGACAGTATATCCATTTCTAAAATTTGTTTATATTTTACTTGACTAAACTTCAAAATTCTGTTGAGTCTTCCTGGAGATAGTGGACAAAATTGAACAAATAGTGTGTAAAGAATCTATTATCTCTTATTATTTTCTAAATCATAGTTGAGTGAAATTTGACCAAGGAAACTATTCTATATGTAATGATAAATTAAAACAAAGACATAACAGAGTGTTGTGTAAAAACTACTACCAGTAAATACAATATCACTTATTGTATATTGTGACATTCAAGAACAGAAAATATTATAACATGGGCACAGATATATGTGCATACATACTTCATATAAACTTAACTGAGTAACTCATCTTAAATGAGCTATATATAAAGCTGAGTATATAATACAAACATTAGACAGCATGTGTAGAAGGTGTTTCACTTAATTTAAAAAAGCACACACACATTCTAACATAGTCTTAGGAAGATGACATTACAAGGAAGATCATCTTTATATCTTAAGCACTCAATGATTTTTTTTGTTATGGTTGTGTTTCAAATTATCTCTTTTATGTTTGAAGTTACAATATAATTATATTATTTTCTCTTTTCCTTTCCTGCCTTCTATTCTTCCCATAAAATATGGCCCCTTTGTATCTATCTATCTATCTATCTATCTATCTATCTATCTATCTATCTATCTATCTATCTATCTGTCTCAATATATATATGTGTGTGTGTGTTTGTGTATGTATGTGTGTATATGTGTATATGTATGTATGTATATATGTAGGTATATGTACTCAAAAACTCAATGTTCTAGCTCACATCCCTGTATCTATGTTTGGTTAACTCTGGGCTCAGATGTTTCTCTTTAGTATCCCCAGTGGCTTCTGCAGTTTGTCACACACAGTCGCATGCTGACTAAATGTTTGGTGAATGAATAAATGTACTTAGAGACAGCTTTTATGTCTACAGTGTGCTTAGCTGTCCTGGCAGATTTTGAGTGTCTCATACACGTGATGAAATTATATGAATACAGGATGAGAATCAATAATAAATATTATTTTTAAAAAAGTCACTATTATTTTCAAAATCAAAACATATAGGGAAAGGAAATCAAAAGAAGGGCATGGAAAAGAAAGTAAATGGGATTTAATGTCTGCCAGATCTTTTAAAAATCCTGATATACTCATATATATATATATATTTGGAGTTGGCCTGGATGTATCAACATTCTCCATCTTCAAAATGGAAATGATTTTAGATATGAATTTGTGGCTAGTAGTATAAGTATTAACTGTACAATATTTTCTGTGCTAAACACATTGCTGATGCATTAATTTTTACATGATAAATGTATGAAATCTTTAGCAAACAGCTTAATAAAATATGTTTATTCTAAAGGTCATTTCAAAATTTGCTTGTTCTGATTAACTATCCTTAAATATTTGTATTGCCTAATATAATTAGTTAAAAATTATTTTAGATTAGACTGTTGTCCTTTTCCTTAAGACATTAACTTCTTCAACATAAATTATTTGATTCCTGTGTTCTATACAAGCTGATGTTTTTATGTGTCCTTTAATTACATATCCATTTTTTAAAAAGAAATGTTACCACTTCTCTGATGGTGGAGTATTTGATGATTTTAAAATATTGAAAGTAAAGATTCATTATCTTGGACGACAACAGATTCCAAGTTTTAAATACCCTGTGCCTTCAACTCTAAGACTTTCACTTGGTTCTCTAGAGTATCATGTTTCTTAGACAAGACTGAGATGGCTGTACTCCAGACTCTCCAGGAATAGATAATGAACAGATCAAGTAGGGTGACAATAGCTCTATTCTGTAAATAGAAACTTAGAAGGAAGTGGCATATTATATTTAATACTTTAGAATAAGGGAAGGGTACTATAAGTGAGATTTTGAATAGATTCATGTGAGGAATAAAGATGATTATCTCTGGGCTAGAAGGATGTCTTGACTACCAGAAGACTTTTTTTTTTTCCAAAAATGGAGCTATCATGGCTCAGACATAGAAGCACTGTGCCTATAGGAGAGCTGTCTGGAGGAAGAAAGTCAATAGTTGTGGAAACAACTCCTTGTCTGGATGTTTGGGAAAAAGTTATATTGAAAGAATGGATAAATGTTGGAATCAAATAAGAACTCGAATACTTTTAGTTTTCCTAAACTTTTAGGAATTGGAAAAAGTATATCAGTGACATATGGAGTGTCAGCTAGGTGTCAGCCTCTGTGATGGGGTTTTACAGGAACTACACTTAGCATCCTGAGCAGCCTTTATGCTTAGAGACAGCAGCCTTGATGAAGAAACAGTGGGTGAGAGGTGAGGGAGGGGCAAAGAAAAGCTATAAAGCTTTCCTCATCTGAAACACAAATGAGAATGAAATATGGCTTTTTAAAAAGTACTGAAATCTCTGTCTACACCCCCTCTTGGCTTTTTTTAATATCCCTAAAAGGCTGGGATTAGGAGTCCTCCCACATCCCAACTCTCTTGGGAACTTTCATAGCACCACTCCTGATTAAACTAACAGATTAGACCCGATGGCATAAGGCACAGCATTTCTTCTTTGAGAAAAAGCAAATAAGAATAAAGTGCTAGATTGCAAAGCTAATTATACATTCTGTTCTGGTGTCAACCATCTGTTGCAATTGTTTAAAAAGCAGACATAAGTCAACTGTTGGGGTGAGATGTTTACTGTTGTGAACACAGAAAATGCTCATGACACCAGTAGGTATTCCTTATTCTGCAGCACTCCTGAAGGCTGCAGTGGATCTCTACTAATGTGTGGGAGACTCTACCTTTTTGTGATAGAGCAAGTAATATAGCTGGATAGCATAAGATTAAATGCTAGGCATACATATCATTTCAGAGCTAAAAAAGTTGTAATGTGTTACTGCATCAAATTTCCTTGTCTGCACATGTGGACAGTGAGTCCAAGATATTTCTCATTATATTCTTACTAAACACTTATAATTTTGCATATTTTATGCAGGCTGTTTATTTCTGCCTAATTGTTTTGCTCTCTTGTATTCTGTCCCTAACTGAGGGGCATACAAATTATTTTCTCTGTGTCTTTAATATATGTAACAGCAAAGAATCATCAAAGCATCTATAATTTGTTCTTATATAACTGGTCATAAAATGAGTTGATGTTTTCTTAATGATGTCAGGTGGAATGCTTTATGCTCATATTGGAGTTATGCCTTTCTTCTCCATTTCAATCCCTTCACTAAATAAGCTGAGCATTTTTGTGACTGAGGCTGCTCTGTAATGATAATGACTAGAAATAAGATAATTTAATTTTTGTTTACACTATGGGAATCAAATGGAGATTCAATAAACACATTTTATTTTTAATTTAACAATAAAAATAACACAGGTAAAACCTGGAAAGACAATCACATCCCATTCCATTGATGAATGAATAGAAAAGTACTTTTAGTAAAAATGAATTTGATGTCTTTGAGTTAGTTAATTAATCTAGGTTCTGGGACACCCAATGAGAAAGCATCCAGGTTCATGGGCATCTCTGAGTATGGTATAAAAGGGAGAGTTTCTCTCTGGCACTATGTTTGGGTATCATCTTCCAGGGGTTGGTATTTTGTTGTCAACAGTCACATCACAAACATCTGTCCTTCATTTCTTCGCTGTTCACCATTTTATAACTTTACAATAATTTGTTTCAAGTCTCCACCATCAGAAGCATAGCCCTAAACAATCTTTATTTTCTTGTGACCCTTCGACATTGAGGAAAGCACTCAAGTTTTTATTAGAAATTCTACAGAGAAAAAATAGCTCTTCACATCTTCCCAATAAGATTTATTTTTTAGACTATGATATTCTCTCTCTCTCTCCAACCTCAGCCAGTGGAAAGTTTTGTATAACTTCAATGATGTTAATAAACTCTCTCCATTAAGGTTTCTAACTAACTGAATACATGCTCAGGGAGTCAGGTAAGGATAAGAAATGATGTCAGGTTAGTTACCATGACAAGAAACTGAAATTAATCCTAGATATGAACTTCAGTTGGATGTTAAGGCTTCTGACTTTAGTTTTCATTTTTAGATTGAATTCATGATCTTAGACTTAGGTCAATATGAAATCCTTACTATCTTTTGCCACTTGCATATGCATCTGCATGTCTCTCTCTACCTTGTTAAATGTGAAAAGGAAATCGACTGAGAACTTCTCTACTATAGTAATATCTGGATAATGTTAGGATGAAGTCCAGGAAATGGTTCATTCTCATGGGCCGTTGAAAATAATGATTACTTTTCCTTCCAATCTGAGTGGTCACAGGGGTTTTCAGAATGGTAACTGTGAAGTCTTTCAATAGTACTACTCCGTTTGGATTGATGTGGTCATAAAATCCCTCACCAGTATTTTAAAAACTAAAAATATATTTCTTTTGTATTCTAAAGGAAAAGTAAATGAAAACAAATTATTGCATGGGAATTTTTTATTTTCTTTTTTTAGTTCTAATATCAGAAATTTTGTGTTTAAAATATATCACAAATGTCTCAAACTCATGTCTATTTTTCATTCTGTATCTTTATTGTCTTTTTATGTAAGCACACCTAAAACAGATTCTTAATTCACATACATTTTCTCCAAAAGTATACCTTACTTACTTCTTAAAATGGGGAATTCCTTTGTTTCTTTTTATAATATATATATATATATATATATATATATATATATATATACAAAATATACAAAATACAATAAGAATGCAAAAGGTACATATCACAAAATAAGCACCTCAATTAAAAATGGAGTACATATCCAAACAGAATTATCAAATCAGGAATCACAAATGTCTGAGAAACACTTAAAGAAATGTTCAACATCCTTAGCCAACAGTGAAATGCAAATCAAAACTACATTGAGATTCCATCTTATACTTGTCAGAATAGTTAAGATCAAAAACACAAATGACAGCTCCTGCTGGCAAGGATGTGAAGCAAGGAGAAAACTCCTCCTTTGATGGTGGGAGTGCAAATTTGTACAGCCACTATCAAAATTAGTGTAGCAGTTTCACAGGAAATTGGGAATCTTTCTACTTCTTGATCCAGCTATACAATCTTGGGCTTATACCCAATAGATATGAATCCTACCACAAAAAGGACTTGCTCAACCATGAAGATTGCTGCTCTATTCATAACATGTAGACATTAGAAACAACACAGATGTCCATCATTAAAAGAATGAATAAATAAAATATGGTAAAATTACACATTGGAATATTATTCAACCATTAGTAAGATTAGCTATTAATTTTCCACGTAAATGAATGGAACTAGACAAAAACTGTCCTGCATGAGTTCATTGGGACAGAAAAACTAAAATATGAATATAATGTAATTACATGTGAATGTTAGCTGTTAAGTCAATGATAACCAAGCCACAATATGAAGAACCACAGAGATTATGTATAAAGTATTGGTGGGAGGGAACAGATGGTTCTTCCTTGGAAAAGCAAATAGAGTAAATAGTTATGGATGGATGCGAGGGTGCAGCAGAAGGATCAAGTGGAGAAGAGAGAAGATTGCAGATAAGGGAATAAATATGGAGAGACAAAGAGAGAGAGAGACACAGAGAGACAGAGAGACAAAGAGACAGATAAGCAGAGACAGTTACTGAGACAGAGAGAGCTAAACTTAAGGGCCATTTGAGGGGAAGTATAGAAACCTAATAGAGTAGAATATTTCTGAATTAGATAATGATATAATGAAATAAGAATAATAATCTAAATGAAATTGCCAAATAATAGTAAAGGCAGAGTCCTAAAAAGCTTCAGTACTAAGATTCAGTTACATCTAATTTAAATATTGTTTAAAGGGGACCTATGGGAATGCTAAAACAACCCTTACTATTACCCAAACTACAGGTTGCTCTCTATAATCTGCCTTCAAGGGCCCCATTGAACATGTAGAAGTCCAATTGGTGAGTATACAAAGTGTTCACTGTTGTTAGAATTTATGGTACACGATAGTATGAAGGCTGCTACCAATGGAGACATGTAAATGAAGTAACCACAAAGCTTTTGGTCCACAATGGTGTCCTGTCTATAGAATATTCTAGAACAGTAGTACAATAAACCTTGTAGAAGTAATCAACCAATATTTGATTTTACTTAGTGCATACTCTATGTGATTTAATCCATAACACACACTACTTGGGAGGCCAAGAATCAGAGTCTAAATAGCCAAGGGACCTATCGTAAAACTGAAGACTACTACCCTACTTAAAGAATATAGCAATAAAATGACACCTAATGACATTCTGCTATATTCACAGAGTAGTGTTTAGTCCAGTCATCATCAGGGAAGCTTTCTACTGCAGCAAACAGGGACAAATATAGAGTCCCACAGGCAGACAATAATCAGAAGGTGAGAGATGTTGGAACATTCAGTCAAAACCAGGATGCCTCCATCAAATCCTTTCCCTCAGGGGTCATAGAACCCTGTGGAAGAGAAGGCAGACAGTCTAAATGCCTGAAAGCATGGAGAAACTATCTAAGAAAACGAGGCCCTCTAAATGAACAGAGTATTTGGATACTATGAACTCATAGAGACTGAGACACTATGCATAGGACCTTCATTGGTATGCATCAAATTCAGTCATAATGATGAAAGACATGGACACATGTCCCTGTCACTAAGGCAGCAGGTATATTCAACTTACACTCACATGCAAAGGAAAATCTAGTTTTCTCCAATGGATTCTCACTATGAAAACAAAGTACTCTTAATAATCGTCTACATGACCAGAAGTAGACAACGAACAAAAAATGAAATCAATGGCATCTTAATATGGTGTTTATCTCATAATGTTGTGCCATGGCTTTTTAAAAAATAAAATATGTAGCAGAGAATGGCCTTGTTGGGCATCAATGGGAGGAGAGGAACTTGATCCTGTGAAGGCTCGGGGCCCCATTATAGGGGAATGCCAGGACCAGGAGACTGGGGTGGGTGGGGGTGTACCCTCATAGAAGCAGGGATAGGGGGATGGGATAGAGGGTTTCTGGGAAAGGGGATAAAATAAATAAAATATTCAATAAAAATATAGTATCTTGTTTTTTAATTAATTCTCTCCTCTCCTCTCTCTCTCTCTCTCTCTCTCTCTCTCTCTCTCTCTCTCTCTCTCCTGAAGTTCCTTTGGGTATGTATTATGACATTCAATTTAGTGTTTTTGTGGGATTTCTGAACATGGGAACATGTGGGTCTCTAAATCTCAGCCATAGATCCCATGTTACTTTCCAACTGTGTTTTGTTATGTTCACTCTGCTCCATGTGTGTCCTCAGGGAGATTTTTCTCTTGTAAACAATGCTGCTAGTATTATGTTAATTTGTATCCCCACAATTGTTTGCCTGAGAATCTGCAGAAACCCTGAGACTCTGAGAAACCCTGCCCACACTTGGTACTGATTGGTAAATAAAGTTTCCAGCAGCCAATGGTTCGGCAGGGAAGACAGAGGCAGGACTTTTAGGGTTCCTGGGCAAGGGACCAAGGGAGAAAAGAAGAAAGAGATCCTCCATGGTGGATGAAAGAGAGGAAGATACCATGCCTGAGAAGGTACAGGACAGAGAGCCTAGCCACTATGTAAGAGCCCAGGTAGAGCAGCCCCAAAAGGATCAGCAAAGATGAATAAAGAATTTAGTATGTAACAACTCAGAAGTATCTGAGGGAGTCAGATTATTCATGTGGAGGTTAGGAAATGGCCCAGCCATTGAGCTGTTTAAAGCATATCAAAATATAAAGGATGTTGTGTTGTGTGTGTGTGTGTGTGTGTTCATGTGTTTTATTCAAGAACCTAGAACATTGGGGCAGGTAGTAGGAAATGCACTTCTGCCACTGGGATCAATTTGAGTATTTAATTGGGTACTGCTACATCCTACTCCATCTCAAGGCCTGACATTTTTCTCTCTTCTGCCTAGTCCCAGGCTCTAGCCTTTTATCTCCAACCAGAGATTATGGGGCAGTATCCTTTTATGGAACATTAATCAATAAAATCCCCCATGTCCAGACTGCAAACTGATCTTGGGGTACAGAACCCGACATCTTAGTAAACAAACAGTGCATAACACCAACCCCAACACGTTTTATTGAAAGCTAGGTATAAAGCTAGCTTTAGGAATCTCTCCTTAGTTGTATAAGAGAATTTTATGATCTTGTACTTTCTATCCATATCTTTAGTATTATACACTTGGTATAACGCTTAGTATACATTGGCTTCTCCTTAACAGAGTTCAGATTTAATGCCATCATAAATGCCGATAGTATTTTGCTTTCCAGAAAAACTTTACACCATAAAAAATCCAAATAAAAAGTGAGTTAGAAGGAGGAAATCCAGGTAGCTTCAAACATATACTTAAATCCTCGAGTATCTCAACAGTATTTTTAGGTGTTATTTACAGTAAGGAATTGGAATATGAAGGGAATAATACTGAAATGACTATCAGCACAAAGACTGGATACACGTAACACCATAATTGTCTAGTATGAGGCAATCTTTCCCTCATAATCTGGATTTGTGCTGTTATAGATTAGCCACAGGGAAGCTCCCAGTTAAGAAAGCATGATTTTCTTTTGACCTGTTTGTTCAAATTGAGAACCTGTGATATAGTTTGTTCTACATCAGTCAGAGACTAGAGCTCTGTGTTTGAATGAGTTGTTACTACTTATCTCAGTGGGATAATTCATTTTTCACTTGTAATTATTAGTTATGGTATTCATTATTTGGAACCACAATTCCCAAAGATCCTCACTTGCATTGACCTTGTCCATGGGGATATATGACACACTGCCAGTCAGTTTACTTCATGGCTTAGCATCTGTCAGCCTGCTCTGGGATTATATGAGAAATAATTTAGTCTCCAGGTATCAACTTTTAATCATTATCTATGTTATTTGGATGTCAATCCAGTCTAGTTCTAGAAATAAGAAACCTTCATTTCAGGAAGGTCTCTTTTCTTTTAATCAATCATTAAAATTTTATTATTTTGAAAACAAAATACCTCTTAGTATATATAGATATTTTCCCCAGAGGATTCCTTAAGGAACTTCACATGTTTTTGGCAGTTCATTTTTCTTTTTCCCCCATTTTGATCAGTGTCTTACTCATTCTCTCAAGAGGATTTTGCAATCCTGAGATTTGCCCCAGGGTAATTCTATCAAAAAATTCTATTTTTGGCAGGTTTATGCCTCAATGCGTTTCACAGGGCTTACATTATTTCATCAGAAAAAATCCTCTAAGGATTATTATTCTTGTGGTTTCTGTTATACAAATAATCAATAGCATACAGATGGCTGATATTTGCCCATGGCTAAAGAGTCATCCAGTGGCTGAAAGAGTGTTCCTTAATTTCCTTCCTTTTTTGGTAAATTGACAAATGCATGGAAACTTTTAGTAAAATCATACTGATAATAATTGTTCCAAATTAATTAAAAATACTACTTAAATCTATCAGGTAGCTTTACATGATGTGCGTAGATGGGCATGTTCTTGGTTGTACACAAATGAGAAAGTACAACCAGTTCTGCTGTTAACATAAGATGATTTCTTTAATTTTTTCCTTATTTATTTCTTATTTTTGAGATTATAATATAATTAAATCAGTTCCCTCTTCCGTTTCTTTCCTAAAATCATCTCAGAAAACTCTGGTGTTTTTGTTGTTATTGTTGTTTTGGTTTTTGTTGTTTTTCAAATTAATGTGTTTTTTTTTTTTTTTTAAATTAATGCTGTTTTTTCTTAATAGTTCTTTAGAGCTATTTCTAAATATAGAAACACTATGACCCAAACATCCCTTAGTTGGTTATAGTTTTTTGTTTTTTGTTTTTGTTTTTTTTTTTTTTTTTTGTAATTTTGAGGCTCCTGATCTTTCCCCTGTCAATTTAGCATCCTACTAGTGTCTCTATCTATATTTCTGAGTTTGACATAGCAATATAATCAAATATTCCTTATCCCTTTGTACCCTTTAAAATGCCCCATAAATCCATCTGTGTGCTCCTTAAAATTCATGATTTCCTTTTTTTTTTTAATTGGAACTTTTATTTACATTTCAGGTGTTTTCCCCTTACCCCCTTTCCCCCTTCCCTCCCAGGAACTCCCTATCCCTTCCCCCATCCTCCTGCCTCTATGATGGTGTACTCACACCCACCCTCCCAGAACGTCACCTCCCAACCCTCGAATACCACCCCCCACGATGTCCAGCCTTTATGGGACCAAGAATCTCTTCTCCCTCTTATATATAGCGCCCTTGCATATATAGCTGGAGCCATGGGTCCCTCCCTAAGCGCTCCCAGGCTGGTGGTTTAGACCCCGGACATCTCTGGTTGGTTGGTATTGTTGCTCTCCTCATGGGGTCCCGTACCCTTTCTACTCCTTCAGTCTTCACTCTGTCTTCTCTGTTGGGAACCCCATGATCAGTTTAATGGTTAGCTGTGAGCATCCGCCTCTGAATATGTCAGACTCTTGCAGACCTCTAAGGCGACAGTTATGTTAGGCTCCTGTCAGCATGCACCTCCTGACACCCACATCAGCATCTATCTTTGGTGACTGCACATGGGATGGATATCCAGGTGGAATGGTCTGCAGACGGCCCCTCCTTCAGTTTCTGTCCTGCACTTTGCATCCATATTTGCTCCCTTGAGTATTTTGTTACTTCTTCTAAGAGGGACTGTACCCCCCCACTTGGTCTTCATTCTTCATGAGCTTTATGTGGTCTGTGAGTTGAATCTTGGGTGTTTCAAGCTTCTGGGTTAAAGTCCAATAATCAGTGAGTGAATACCATGTATGTTCTTTTGTGATTGGGTTACCTCACTCAGGAAGATATTTTCTAGTTCCATCCATTTATATAAGAATTTATCAAATTCATTGTTTTTAATAGCTGAGTAATATTCCATTGTAGAAATGTACCACATTTTTTGTATCCATTCCTCTGTTGAGGGGCATCTGAGCTCTTTCCAGTTTCTGGCTATTATAAATAAAGCTGCTATGAACATAGTGGAACATATGTCATTGTTATGTGTTAGAGGATCTTCTGGGTATATGCACAGGAGTGGTATAACTGGGTCCTCAGGTAGTGATATGTCCAATTTTCTGAGGTACCGCCAGACTGTTTTCCATATTGGTTGTACCATCTTGCATTCCCACCAACAATGGAGGAGTGTTCCTCTTTCTCTGCATCCTCGCCAGCATCTACTATCACTTGAGATTTTAGTCTTAGCCATTCTGACTGGTGTGAGGTGGAATCTCAGGGTTGTTTTGATTTGCATTTCCCTGATGAGTAGGGATGCTGAACATTTCTTTAGGTGCTTCTCGGCCATTCGTATTTCCTCAGTTGAGAATTCTTTGTTTAGCTCCATACCTCAATTTTTTATAGGGTTATTTGGTTGTCTAGAGCCTAATTTCTTGAGTTCTTTGTATATATTGGTTATTAGTCCTCTATCAGATGTGGGATTGGTAAAGATCTTTTCCCAATCTGTTGGTTGCCGTTTTGTCCTATTGATAGTGTCCTTTGCCTTACAGAAACTTTGCAATTTTATGAGGTCCCATTTGTCAATTCGTGATCTTAGAGCACAATTCATTGGTGTTCTGTTCAGGAACTTTTACCCTGTGCCTAGGTGTTCGAGGGTCTTCCCCACCTTCTCTTCTATTAGTTTCAGTGTGTCTGGTTTTATGTGAAAGTCCTTTATCCACTCGGACTTGAGCTTCGAACACGGAGATAAGAATGGATCAATTTGCATTCTTCTGCATGTTGTCCTCCAGTTGAACCAGCACCATTTGTTGAAAATGCTGTCCTTGTTCCACTGGATGGTTTTAGCTCCTTTGTCAAAGATCAAATGACCATAGTTGTGTGGGTTCATTTCTGGGTCTTCAACTGTATTCCACTGATCTTTCTGCCTGTCTCTGTACCAATACCAGGCAGTTTTTATCACTATTGCTCTGTAGTACAGCTTGAGGTCAGGGATGGTGATTCCTCCAGAAGTTCTTTTATTGTTGAGGATGGTTTTTCCCTATCCTGGGTTTTTTGTTATTCCTTATGGCATACATATATGCATGGTTTGTATGTGTATGTATGTGTATGTATATATATAAGAATATGCATATAAACATATATATTCCTAAATATAATCAGATTAGTAGATATAATGTTAGTTGTATGTATGTGTTCAGGACAATCAACAACCATACCCAACTGTAACATCTATGAACCACATCAGTAACCAGCATGGCACAATAACCTTAAGGGTATAGTAGTGGCATGTGTAACTTGTTGATAATCACCGGTTCTCTAATTGGACTTAAAGCCCCATCCAACAATTAGGAAAACATAGCAAACTATGAAGTGCTAGTGAACTCATACAAATTGGAGAACAATCCACAACCATTAATTTACTAAACAATCATGATCTTTAACAATAATCCATAAATATCAGTCTTTATAACCACAGATAATTGTAATCTTTACCCCTTATTCAAGAAATTTCTCTTGGCAGTGGACAGAAACTACTACAGAAAATCCAGGTAGTCAAAATACAGATTTTTAGAATGCAAACGTAATGGATGTATTACAAAACACACCCACATATAAGGATCAAGGAGCATTGAAGAATATGGAACAGAAAGATAAGAGCCAGATAATCAGGGACCTTGTCATGACATATTCTCCTAGGAACATCAGAAGCTAACCTCACAAAACTCTATGAACATTATTATCTCTACTTTTGAAAAAGGATCTCTTGCTAAACCTAGAAATCAATGTTTAAATAGAGTATTTGGCCAACAAGTGCTACAAATTCACCTGGCTTCATGTCCCTACCCATATGGACTGGCTTTGCAGGTGTACACTACTGTGACCGACTTTCATATGAACTTGAGATCCAAATTCATGTCCTCATGATTATGCAAAAAATACTTTAATCATCAAATCATCACGCTAACCAATAGCTTTATATTTAAGGACAACATTAAAAATCATCATGCTTCACATGTTATCTATGTATAAGTTAACATCCTTTTATTTACATCCTTGATTTCCATAGTAACTATAAACTTTGTGGCTGTTATTGAGAACAGTATGGCGTAGCTTTATTTTGCAATTATAATTTTGAATGTGTCTTTTTTCTAACTCCAATTTCTATCATTCCTAAGTAAATCATTCAACAGCTATTAACGCATCATTTTCTAATGTATTGTTTATGTCAGTTTATCTCTTTACCTAAAATTGAGGAAATGTTCTTTCTTTAAATATAGAGCTTGTTTGTTTCTTACATTTTAATAACAGATAAGCATAAACACAATTATTCTTTCTAGCTTTGGCAATCTTAGGACTGGTGAAAAATGCCCTATAAATTTCTCCTTCATTTCTTTTAAGTTTTTGCGGCCCTGTTCTTAAAACATGTTTAAAAGCTAGAAAGCCTTCTGTTGTTTCTGTAGAGCATCTCCCATCTTACTTAAGTCTATCTTCTCACACTCCTGGAATACACATAGTCACAAATACTACTGTCCTTCACGTTTGAACCCTAGTTCAGCCAAACCTCCATGTTCATTTGCTTGAATGTCTTACCAAATATGGCTCGTTTTAGTAAGTTAGCAACCATATAAACTTACATAATATCTCTATATTGTATAAGCCTTAGGGCCTTTTCCCCCATCTGTTAAATGAATTTAACATTCATGACTACTGCATGAATTTCTCTTGTGTGTGAAATTCAAATGATGTAATACTTGTAAAACAGCTCTCATTGTCTCAGTGTGTTGCATATTACCTGTTATTATTAAGTCTTTAATGCTGCTCCCTTATCCTTCTTCCTCTTTTGTATATGCCAGAGTTCTTTCCCTCTTTTTGTTTTGACACTTAACTCACATTTATTGTTCTCTTCAGTTGCTTCAACACTTTAGCTTTTACGTATGCACCTGGAATATCTTTAAATAGTATTCATCTTTTGTATACTTCACAACCCATTTCTTTTGTGCTTTTTTACCATTTTAGTTCTAAACTTTTAGGGATAATGACCTACTTGACAGCTCCTACTGTTCATAACACATGCAGCATTGAAATGAACATACAACAAATAAGAAACTAACAACAGATACACAATAACATGAAAACCCATTCATTTTCTCTGACACTTCTCAAAGATATGTGGGAAGTGTTTCAGAATCTTTTCCACAACATATCCACATGCACAGTTCCTTCATGGTCTTGCAAACTTTTGTCATTTCCAGAACCTGGGTTATATCTCCTTTCGATAAAAATAAAATTCTTATAGCTCTTATTAGACTACATCATCTATCCTTACATCTTTCATCTTGCCTTCAGTATGATCTTTTTCTAACAAAAATTAAAAATGAATAAGCAAAATAATACATGCCTCATTAAGGTAGATTTCATGGCATCAGAATGTCCCATGCAAGCTTTGAAGGGAAACAACTACTTGCCCTACCCAACTATGTGGCCTATGAAGTATAGCAGTGACAAGCATGTCACAATAATTCTAAGGAGGCAATACTGTCATTAATATCTTGGCACTAACCATTAGCTGTTGAGTTGAGTTTAGGGCCTAAAATATAAGAATGATATTTTGTATTCAACGTAGATACCTAGCTAACCATGAAGTAAGCAAATGATGTGATGGATCTTGGAGAAAAATCTAGTATCACGACTTTACTAATCCAAGATAATTCCTAATTATATTCTAATAATCATATAATTTATATATATATATATATATATATATATGTGTGTGTGTGTGTGTGTGTGTGTGTGTGAAATAAAAGTCAAATAAAAGTCAATATACATTGGCAAAGCAGGTTATATTTATATATTTTCTATATGTGTGCATGAATGTATATATGTATATCAACAACTAGAGGAAGAGAAGCTACAATTCTGTAAAAGAGTGAGGAAACAGTGATTGGAAAACAATGGAGGTAAGAAAGGAAGGGGAATAATGGAGATATATTTAAATTTCATATGTTTTAAAATTTTAATAAATAAATAATCAAACACATTACTTAGGTGTTCTATTAGCTACAGCCATTTCATAGCCTGTGTTATTTATGTGCTATGTTCCCAGATGGCTTCATCATTTCTTACTATTACCTAGAGATGACCTGATATGATGGGTGAGAATATTGCTTCAAAGTCATATTCACTTAATTTGTTATGTGATCTTACCTGTTCCTTCTCATCACCTTGGTGATTGTGTCATGCATCTTCATTTTATCATGTCTCCCTAGAGTTTCATGTACTTAACCAGACTGTGTGGTATATAAGACTTTACCCATTACCTGCTTTTCTCCATGATGAGAATACACAATCCCTAGAAACTTTGAATTTTAATTTTTATAGGCTACTGTTATGTGCATTTTTATATATATTATATGTTATATTATATATATATATATATATATATATACATATATGTTTATATATGCATTGTGTATGTATATGAGCATGTGTGTGTGTGTGTGTGCGTGTGTGTGTGCAATTCTTGTTCCCACTGCTAGACCACAACAATGAGTCATAGTTACCAACAGCTCCAATCACTGATACCCTTACATTAGTAAACCAACCCATGTCTTACAGAGTAACTTGTTGGTAGGCTATGATGTCTCTTAGGCTATGTTACATTGATTAAGGTTTTAACTATGGGTATTTTTAATCTACAGTATAAACATTGACAGAAAAGACCATTGTAGTCAGGGGCACATTCATATATAAGGACATACAGGTTCAGTGTTGCCCAGTTAAAGAGACCAGGAGACAAACTCATTCTCACTGTTCTTGTTTGTTTGATTTGACTTTTGTATGCACAGCTTACATCCCAGACAAACTCAAAGTACTGAAATTTCTTAAAAGCAAACACTCTTGCATTACTATAGACAGCCTGATTAATGTAGGTGTGTGGTTGAAATGGTCCCTGGCATCTGTTCTACCTCTTATATGTGCAATTTGGTGCTTCCGAATCTAATTCAGGGCTAAAGTAGATCTTTGAATGAACTTGTTCACTTCCCAGTGCCATCACATTTTCAACACAATCCCATTTCCTCCTTATTATGCTACTGTCACATCATTCTCATGCTTAGATTCTTAAGTTTAATGCATTGTATGGAGATGGTACTTTTTTTTTTCGGGAACCACATGTCTATTCTAAGATAAATATGTTCAGCCAATAGTAATCAAATCAAAATGTGAATAATTTTTAGGATTTGATTCCAAAGCAGAGCCCATGTTGTTTAGTTCTGTATGTGACATACACACATGACACACATGCACAAGTGAACACACACACAAGTGAACACACACACACACACACACACACACACACACACACATTATAAGGACTCAAAGCTAAACTGTTGGGAACCATTAGAACTGAAGTGGCTGCGTGAACCTTTACTGTCATTGTTACTCATCCTCTGAGTAAGACACGCCAGAAGGAAGCAGATGGTTTGGGAAGAGATAAAATAAACATGAGTAACGCAAAACCTGCCATTCAATAATGCTAATCACACCACAGATTTTGGACAGTGGTGAATTCTCCACTTGCTAATAAAACTATGGTGAAACATATGTTCTGGGAGAAGTGAAAATAGATAAGAGAAAGTTAGCAGAATCTCAACTCTGCTGCTTGCTTCAAAACACTTGTCTTACTGAATGCTTTCTTAACAATGTGGCAAGTGAGCCTAAGAAATTCTCTACAGAAGGCTCTCTCTTATCTACAGCCCTTCTCTTGGTGTCTTTTCAAACAAACCTTTGTTTCTCCAGAAACTTATCACATTATTTACAAAAGTATCTCAGATTTAAAAGCCAAGATTATTTGCATAGGTCCACGGGACTTATTTTACTCCAAATTGACGCTTTTCAACACACATGTTATGAAGTAAGGATATTTAAGCATTATTTTATAGATTTCCTAAAAGACAATATTGGCTTTGGTGAGGTTTATGCTTTGCATGTTTTAGAACTTTCAGAGAAATTAAGGGAATCAGTATTATGTTTGAGGTTACACAGAATATCATAAAATATAATTTACTTGAAACAAAAGTACTCTGATGAGTTTTCTGTTTTACCAGTGAATATGGTACCAGGTCAATGTCATTGATTCACTGGAAGGAAGCAATATATAATTTTCCTTTCTTACTTTTCCCTCCTGGGCAAGTTTCTACTTCTTAATATGACCTGAAGCCTAGGATTTTAAATGATATTTATTTTTAAATACTTACATAAGTTAAAGTTAATAATGTAGTTTCAAGTTTATTAAAATGTTGATATTTCAACTAGCAGTTACTTAAATGTTCAAACCTTTTTATTATTAGAACTTGTTCACATACAAAGGGCTTTACATTTGCATATATATGTAACATTATATTTTGTGTTAATTTGATAATAAGTGAAACTCAGCAATATTTTAAATATCATCATTAAGTTCTTCTGAATTCAGTTATCATTGTTTACTGTTCTCCAAGTAACTTTGTATTTTGCTGACTAGATCTACTCATCAATCACTGATCAGGAAATTTGATATTGTGGGCATTGTGCTTGGACTTTCTGGTACAGGAAGTAATGTCATGCATACACCTTGGGTACATCCAAAATCATTCTGAAACGTAGATAGGTACTTAGTGATGTGACCATAGCTCAATGAATCAGATTAGTAAATTAAAGCATGTACAAATATTAAAAAAAAAAAAAAACACAGAGAACAGGAGTGGAGGGAGATGCACTATAGCTACTAGTCAAAGAGACCAGGAACTACTAGTGTGAGATCACTTGCTTGCTCACTATGACTGCTAACATCTACAAACAGAGAAAACCACGGTCAATTGCATTCACATTTAATGGGTTTGCAAAGGTCTTTGAACTTGATGTGAGAGTGGCTGAGTCTAGTTCATGTGCTATTTTAGCTCAGTTCTATACATGGTGTCTGGAATCTAGATTACTATTTCTTAAGCACTGAAGATACAAATGAATGATTGTACCATAGTTAGCTTGAGTCTTTTGAACATTGTGTAGGTAGATTGCATCAATCTTGACAATGTCACTAGATTAAGAGTTAGTAGTAATGCAGACCACAACAAGGGATGAGGAAGGTTGAATAATTAAGCCAAACTCACCTTTGAATCTCTTCATTTTTCAATACCTACTCATAGAACATGTACTCTCGTCAATAGTTACACAGTGAAGAACAAGGACATGTCATTTTGTTCTTGGGAAGTCTTTAATTATCTGAGTATTCTGACCATATGTAATGGGGAATAGGAGAAAGAAACATCCCAACTATGAGTTGTAAACAGTATGGGGATGTAGGGAATAATCCTCCATCTTCTCACTGAAAGAGTCATGCACACTATGTTTGTTGAAACCATATTGGGGAGAAAGCCATACACTCTCTATATGTATTGGTAATGGCTGACTTCAGCAAGTATATTAAAGTTCAAGGTGTGCCTTAACTCTAAGGCTCATATAATATAAAATGGTTTTTTCCACTCTAATTTCTGAAAAATATTCCAGTCCTTTCTGCAAATCAAACGAAGTAGAAAAAGAGGTAGAAAACAATCTAAAATGTAGGAATGCTAGAACTGGATAACTTTTTAAATTAGTTGATATTTGACCAAAGTATGAAGGGTGGAATATCAGCTATATTAAGATAAAAGGAACATTCTTGAAGAAGCATTAATGTGAGCATGAGAGTGGATGATTGTTGTTGGGAATTCTGAAGTCCTCAAGCATGTCATGTGCTAACTGTATAGCATGATCAAGTGGACAGAACATTGCTGTGAGATGGGGTTGGAAATGCTAGGAATTGTGATCTCTAGCAGCTCTCCTTTGTTTCTGTCATATATACCTCTGGTGACAAGTTAAAACTTAAGTGCAGCGTGCTCACGTAGCTCGCAGCCTATCATGGAAGATGTCTGGATTCTGACTATGTGTGAATCCAAATACATATAACAAATATACCAATGGCAAAAACAGGATCTTCTCCAAACATAGGGTTAAAGCTAGCACAAAGATTACTTGTGAAGAAATCAGCCTACATTTATGCTGATTTGGCAGTGATTACAAAGAGGTTTATTTTAATTATTATTTTGAGTGGCAGAACTGGTGAAATGCTAACAAATTCAATGCACCATGTACCACATGAAGCGCAGAGTGTATTTCTAGAAAATGATGATGGTTTTCTAAACTAGTCAAAAAGGGGAGGGTTATTTTAGCCCTAATGCACTCCACTATATCAAGTTGTTTGCTTGAATTATTTATATGTGTATTGCAATTTTTAAACTGGGAGCATCAGAGACACTTAAGCCAGTGAGAAGTTAAGGACTTCGTAGGTCATTCAAGGAGAATGTTAACTAGGGCAAACAGCAAAGACTGTGGGAAATATGTCCAGTGTACTTCACAAATCACTGGGACTAGGCTGTCATACAGACCTGGATACAAAGATGAATTTAGGTACTTTAAAACTGACAAATGGTTTCATTCTCTTCTCTGCCTAAAACTTCAGGTTTTTTGCCTTTAACCAGGGAATTATACATTTTTTTATTTTGTGTAATACTATGTAACTTAGTGATATGCTAAAAATGCCACATACAATGATAATACAAGAAAACATGTGTATTACTGTCACTGTTATTTTAAAATATCCAGAAAGCCTCAATAATTATTAAAAAACTAAGCAACTGTAGCATTTCACTTTCTACAAAGTATTTAAACTCTTTGCTTCTACCAGTATTGAAGAAAATGTAAGTGTTCTGTCATTTAAATTCCATAGGGATATTAAATTTGTAATTTAAGAATACCAAAAACTAGATATCATATTTGACCCTCAGTCCCACAAGGAAATTTACTGAATCACAATTTCCTAATACACTTCTGTATTTTTTCTATTTTAAAAATAATCAGTTAATATTAGTCATTTTACAATCTTGGTTAATCACATATAAATAAAAGTCTTTACATTAGCATAGAAAGGATACTATTTTGAGATTGGTATAAATAAAATGTACTAGATACTCCAAAGGGGTAAAGCAAATTCTAAATAGGCTGTAATGTTGTGTCTTTGAGAACAAGTTTAAGATAAAGGACAGCAGTTATCTCTAATTAAAAAATGACAAGGATAAGATTATATAATAAAGTTGACCTGAGGTAGATTTTGGTTGATTTCCTTGTTAAAGCTAAGAGTGAATATAAATAAAAATGCAGTTATTTTCATGCTAGTTTTCTTGAGGGTTCACAGTTTTGGAAATAGAGTTTCTCCATCTGCTAAAAAATCTAAACACTGGAGTTATTGACATTTGGAAAAAAAATGGCATTCTTGTGTTTCATCCAAATCTGATTGTAGGATACAATGGGTAAATAAAGAATGATTATTAGTATGTCTTGTTGTTTATAAGGTCTTTCTAGAGTAATAGCATAAGGATAAATATGGATGAAAGGCTTCCATCATTTCCATGAAATATGGCCTAAAATGGAGAATGCCAACAAACCTAGGTTTGTTAAAGTGTGGCGTGCTGAGATCAACATAGATCACAGGCAATAATACCTATCCCTATTTAAGAACACATGACAGCAAGTTGGAGGATAAAAACAGACAGTCAGAAAAGCTCCAGTACAGTTTTCTATGGAGAAAAACAGTCAGTTGAAACAAGAGTGATTTAGAAGTAATGGAAAGAAAAGCAGAATTATGATACAGTCCAAGTGAAGTGAGGAAAGATAGAATCTTGAGAATGACCCTTTCAATTAGGTGATATTTAGCAAATGTTTAAAGAATGAAAAGTTAGCCATATGAAATTGGAAGCACATCCTGTAAAAAGAACATTATTGTAAACATGGAAGTTATGGGGAGTGCAATGCCATAGTGAGGTCAAGAGAAAACAGTCCATCGTTTTTCAATCACAAGGTATATGTACAAATCTTCTTTGTTACCTGCTTTCCATCAGAACATAATAACATCAGCACCATTTCACAGAGAAAGAGAAATGACTTCAAATTATTTTTTAATTGGTTAAGACAAGGTCTGAAACAGTGTCATCTGATCTACAAGGCTGGTTTATTTTTCTATTTCAATTGCACCCAGAAAATAAGACTGTTTTATTGAGAGGTCCCCTTTCATTGTTTAAGATGTATGACCTGACAGTATTATCTCCTTTATCCATGTCCAGGCCACATATAGGAACATTATACATAAACCTAGGTATTTCCTTCATTCCTCTGTTTTGCAAATTCCAACAAAGTAAACCCTTGCTTACATAGAAATTCAAACCATGCAATCCCTTGTTCACTTGGAATGCTATACACCCCCTTCTCTCTGCCTCTCTCTAGGTATCTCTGTGTATGTGTCTTCCTCTATGTGTCTCTCTTTCTCTCTCTAGCATACATACACATACAGACCTTGATAATTCAGTTTAAAATTTGATTTTAATTGCACAAATAAGAGGTTCATTATTGAATTCCCAAGCATAAGTGCTTTGAGCTTTGATAATGTTCACACCTCTATTTCCTTCTCTTTGTCCTTATATTTCTCTTTTCTTCTTCATATACACAATTGAAGCTCTTTTATTTTCACATTCTCTCTTGCTCCTACCTTCTATATATGAAAGAAAACATATTATAAAATTTTTTCTCCTTTTGTAAGTTATATAAATTTTCACAATGTGGTTATGTGTGTCTGTGTCTGTGCACACATGTGCACACGTGTGTGTATCTGTGCACCATGCACACTCCTCTGCATGGCGTTGTGTGTTATGTGTAGTGAGACAAACAGAAACAGAGAGAGGAGGGGGAGATATCAGTCATAACATTAACTTTTGCTTAGGTATTTATCTGCTTCATCGGAACACCATAACCCACACCTGCACTTGTGATACCTAAAGCTTTGGAGGTTTTGCTTCTTCGTTGTGTGCATTATCCTGACATCCCACAGTATTTACCACTATCTCTGCTTTCTTTTTCTGGAAAGGTTATTTCAAATATGGCAATGGCAAATATTGTCCTCAACTGGTCATCCTCTCTGAGCACTAGAAATACCACTAACCAAATGCAGTCATGCTTCCTCTTGAGATCAGTGTCTGCTCCAGCCTTAAAACTCATGATTGCTTTCCCATGCCATCCAGACTTGTTTGTCTTAAGAAGAGAGAGGAATTCTTTGTGCCATCCCACACATATGGTTTCTTTAAGGATAGACAAGAAGCTGTGGACATCTCTCAGTCACATTCTGTTTATGATGAAGGAACCGACGCAGCAGCTTCTAGAATGTGTAAAAAAGATTATTTCACAAAATTTATCAAGGGGGCAGGAAAAAAAAATAATGCCAAGAATCTACTTGGGATATAATAGTAACATTGGGTCTTTATCTTTGATTAGTTAATAAATATTTTTTTCATGATGTGATTTGAAAAATAATCAAGAAATCACCAGCAGCGTGCAATTTTTTTCGTCAATATCTAAAGGTATCCGTTGGGGAACCACTGTAGATATCCTTACTTCTTGAGAAAATACCATGGTATTATGCTTAGGGTGTGACACAGTTGCAGAATTTCCCTTGAAAATGTTTTGCCTTTCAGCTGCAAAAGTTCCTCTAACAAACTGGATGTTAGAAGAAACTCCCAGAGACCCCTGGCTATGTCTACAGCTCATTATCTACTCATTACAGGCAACCTGAAGGGAACTAGGGAAAGGCATTCAGAGGATACACTCATGTTTTATTGATTGCCAACTGAGCTCAGGCCTCTGAATTCTCACACTTTGGGATATTTTGTTAGGAAAATAAGCACAGTCGGCCCTGTTTACATGCCCTCTCCCTTCTGGTGCAATTGATTCTGGCACAGAACAAAACTGAGCATCTTCCCCAATTAGGCTCTCATGAGTCACCTCCACACACATGCTAAGGCGAGGCTTCAATAATCCCATTGCTTATTGTCTCAGAAGACAAGCAACACAGCTTGCTAATTCAATGCCTCTTTGGATGGCTGGAAGACTGAGGTCCGAGAAGTTAATTGGCTTGTCCATAGTATCATAACCAGTTGGTAGCAAAGCATAGAATGGGACTTAAGTATCTATGTCTTCCTTATTATTTTATGATTATCCTAACAATCCTGCATACACCTTCTTCCCATTTCCTATCCCAAATAATTAGTACTTTAGTTTTAAATTCTCTCCTACAAATAAATCACATAGTTTGGCACATATCCAGCTAGCTTATGATAATTAGGTTTATGTAGATCTCAGAATGTATTAAGTGATAATAAGTTGTAGAAATGAGAGTGCTGAGCCTCTGTCAGGACAATAAAACCAAATAAGTTTGGAGGGTTCATTCTGACAAGGAAGCACCTGGTTGAAGGAGGTGAGCTGCCTTAAAGAAATAGAATTGATCAAGTTCTACAGGCAAATGCACATAGAGCCAAGGAAAAAATGAGCACTGTGATGGACTCTGGAGTCAGTCTATATGGATGACTACTTTTCACTTTGTGCTAAATGTAAAATTTTTTGAGTCTTTGTTTCTGTGCTTAGAAATGACCCACATCTATAATAATTTAGATGGTATCTTAACAGTGATGTTTATATTATATGATTTTGTATTTATTTATTTTATATTATATATAACATAAAATATATAATAAATTAATAAATAATATATATATTTAGCATTCCCTAAGCATAAATTTTTTGTCTCAATAAAAAACTTTATTAAGAGACACTAATAAGAAAGCTTGAATTATAACAAAGTATTTAGAGACTTTATTTATGATTTTTATTTTCATATATTTTGATATATTTGTCAACCTCTGATTTTTATGTGGTCCTCCCCTACCCTACTCATCTGTCTTCATATTCTATCTGTTACAAAATAAAGGATCAAAAACAAAACCCAAGCAAAACAGAACAATGAGAATGCATCAAACACAACAACAACAACAAAAACAAACAAAACATGTGGAGTCCAGTCTTCATTGAGAAATTTTTACTACATTGATTCAAGAACCCATACACTGTCTTGGATAATTAGCTGCATAATATTCAAGTACCTTTTTAAACATTCCCATAGTAACTTCTCAAAAATGCTGGTCTCTCTATTAATTCATTATCGATAATAAAAGAATAAAAAGTGAGTATTATGAAAACAGAGAAGAAAAGAACAAAAGTAAAGGGGTAAATGGTAATAATTAAAAAAAATGTTTCATTGTTTTCCATAACATATTTCCCAAGGAAATAAAGAATAACTTGGGTCTCTTTTCTGGCAAGTATCATGTAACCAAATGAACAGCTACGAAAGTCAGACTTAACTGGACTTCCAAGTCATTATTCATTCAAAGATGCTGGTTGATCCTTAGGCAATAGGAAACTGTTTCATGTCCATTTGTATTTCATTTACACTAAATGAAATGTGTTCCTACTAAAATCTGGTATCCCCTGATGAAGCAATGAGATTACACTGAAGAAATATTTTCTTCAAATACCACACAGTTAACATGATCCATATGTGTGAACCTATATCACATGTGTGATTTATGGTGCATCATAAGTGCTCCTAAGGATATGAAACATGAAAGAATATCAGATTGAATGGCACTTAAGAGTTGACAGGAGTTTTATGTGCTTGGGAAAACTGGAAAAGCCAGATGCACAATAGACTTTCACACATCTACACATATGGACACCAATGGCAAGAAAAGTACATGCAGTCCAAGCTCATATTGTATTCTGGAATCTATTCTTCTGGATCTCAGCTCTTCAAAGAGATTGAAATATGACCAAAATGCCATAAAGATCTTAAAACAAGAAGACCAAAACGGCAGCAATGAAACTCACATGTGCTCACTTACTCAGAAATCAGTCCATTTCTAAATTGTTTTGTTATTTTTAGTAAGTGTTTAATAGTTTTATTATGTGCTGGCAAGTGGTTCCCATCTAATGAGGATTTTTTAGCTGAAGTCATTTAACATTATCTGGAAATACTTTGTGTTACTAAATCTGGGATAAGTCGATAGAAGCCATGGATACTCTTACATGCCCCACAATATAAAGGGTGTGACTTTACTTGCATAATGTAAGAAAATCATCTGACCCCAAAACCGCTGTATATTTTCAGCTAAAGATGCTGTATTAAGAGCTGTGCAGCTCTTCAGGGAAAATGGTAGCAGTAGTGATATATTTGAGGCAGATTTTACTGTATATATTCATATATGTCATGACAGAGGAACACATGAGTCATGCCATGATGAATAGATTTTGTAAACATTAGGATTAAAAAAAAAAAAAAAAATCCTAAAGACTAGAGTCTGTATACTTTTCCCAAAAGCAAAGTATCGTTGTACCCATACAAATGGTATTTTTGTCTCTCCAAAAGTTTTAAAACTAGATATCATGATTAAACCAGAAACAGAAACAATCTGATGGTAACTCAGACTTAGGAAATCTGAAACAATTTGACTTGTTTGAGAAAAGAATCACAAAGTTAGAGAAAAACACTTTAAAAACACTACATGGTATTAACAAAATCAGGGAATTATTGTTCTATATTAAATTTAATTTATATAATGTACATGTACATATGTGTAGATATTTGTGGAATATAGATGCCCAATGTTATGTAGGCCTTAGATCAATACTGAATGTCTTCTCATTCATTCTACACCTTCATTTCTAGGTAAATCTGTCATATTTAAGAATGGGTAGATCAGGTGAGCAGGCAGTACCTCTTCTCCCTGCCCTTTAGAGCTGGAGATATAATTGAATCTTACCCCACCTGCTTTATACATGAATGATCAAGTTTTTCATTCATTTTTCCAAATTCTTTACCACCCTGGATTCAAGCTTTTAGGCTCTTTGGTGATACATTTAATAACAAAAAGAGAGCACCTTAAATTTAAATAGAAATAAAATATTTCAGAAAAGTCAATACATGGTATCTCATTGGCAAGATTACAAAATGAGGAAAGGTGAAAACAAGATATCAATGTAATAATAATATCAATAACTTTGCAAGTGGGTACATGTAAAACCCAAAAAAAAATTTATAAAATATTAGATACTTTTAATTTTTGTCAAGGATTTTGAAATCATATAAAAACATAGAACTTGTGGTATTCTTCAAAGCATGAAAGCTATGATTTTAGGAAGGAGTTTTTAATATTTCATCAGAAAAAACTTGCACAGAAAAAATTATTTCTGGAAATAGATTAAAATTTATGGTAATACCAAGGTTAAAACCTAGGGTGGGAGTAGATTAAGATCTTAGAAAAAATTCTAGAAAGGGTCAGTTTAGATAAACATGTCAAAAAACAAAACACTGAATCAATACTTACTTTTTTTGGTTAAAAAATTTAATTTTCCTTATCTTTGAAATTAATTTTTGAGATAAATAATAGAAAATACATTAACCCTGCATTTTTTTAAAAAAAAACCCACAACAAACAAAAAAAACAAAACCTTCCTATATACCAAACCCCTCTTTCTCTTAATTTATACGTTTTTTTCATTAACTGGGTGTGCATGCAAGAATTGAGTGTGGTGGTTGGTGTTGTGTTGGTGTTGTGTGGTGTGTGAATTCCTGATCAATCCCTAAATGTTATTTGTATGTATTTTTTTCAGGGCTGGAAATCAAGTATTTGCAGTAGAATTCAATTAAGGTGCCCTTTTCTAGGGAAGCCCCTATTTCCCCCCCCTAGGTTTCCCCTTTTTTAACTATAAATTTTTTGTAGGATTGAACTTTATGAGCTTCCTTGGAATCCCTTGGTGTCACATTATTTAGTCCTATTTGGCATTCATGTAGGGTGCTACATTATCGCGTATTTCTTTTTAATAAGAGAAGTACAACCAACTCTCTGTCATTTGTCATTTAA
>JAJTUV010002446.1:0-141893 GCA_021653895.1 Mastomys natalensis
GATGGCTTAGGGGTCATTTGCTGCTCTTACAGAGGGCCTGGGGTTGCTTTCAACTCCCACTATCCACATGGCAGCTCACAGCCATTTGTAACCCCGCATCAGAGGGTCCAACGCCCTCTTCTGGCCTCTACATGCACCAGGCATGTAAGGTACACATACGCATAAAAAAAATGATTTTAAATCTGCATGAACATTGCTAGAGAAAAGACTCAGCAGTTACGGGCACTTAGTGCTCTTTCAGAGGACCTTAAGTTGGGTTTGGTTACCAGCCCCTATATAGCTGTTTAGAATTGCCGTAGTTCCAGTTCAGATCTGACAGTTTGGCTTCCACAGGCTCACACATTGTGCACACATACACATGTAAGAAAAACCTTATATACATAAAACAAAAACAAACCTTTAAAAAGGATTTGGCTAAACAAAGTTTTTGTTTTATTAACAGCCTTTGCTTTAGAAATGACTCTGGATAGTGCCATGTACCTAGCTCTCTTCAGATTCAGCTGGGTGCTGGGCTACGCCTAATAATCCCACAACTGGAAGGACTGAGACAGGAGTCACTGAGTTCGAGACCAACCTAGTCTATGTAGCAGGATCCTGCTTCAAATAAAACTATTTATGTAAAACTAACTCCAGACCTGGGCTTGGTGGCACACACCTTTAATCCCAGTACTCAGGAATCAAAGGTAGGCAATAGGCAGATCTCTGAGTTCAAAGCCAAATCCAGGATAGCCAGGTCCACACAGAGAAACCCTGTCTTGAAAGAAAGAAAGAAAGTAAAAAGATCCACTATGTAGCCATGTAGCATGTTTTTAGCACGTTAATTTTTAAAACACAGATGGGGTCTTCACGTCATCTTTTAGTTGTTGCTCAGCACTGTCAGACTGTGCAACCACTGAGCCTAGCCTATGGCACATGCCTGTGGTACCAGCTATTTAGGGATAGGCAAGGGGCTCATGAGTGGGTATAGAGATGGCTCAGTGGTTAAGTGGACTGGTTGCTCTTGCAAAAGACCTGGGTTCAGTACCCACATGGTGGCTGACAACAAGCCATAATTTAGTCCCAGGGGAACAGATACCCTGTTCTGGCCTCCAAGGGCATGGCATGCATGTGGTACACTGATATACATATAGGCAAATCACCATGAATGGATGGGATGGATGGATGGATGGATGGATGGATGGATGAATGAGGAAAAGTTACCTTTAAGAAAATGTCCTGATAAATCAATCAGTCAATCAATCAATAACAAGTTAGCTTAAAAAAGAATGTCCTGAGCTTAGGACTTGCCTGGGTTACAGCGTAAGTCCAAGGCCAGCCTGGGCAACTTCTGAGAGCTGGGGATGTAGCCCAGGAGTAGAGCACTTGCTTAGCGTGCACAAAGCCTTGGGTACACTCTGAATACTTGGGGGCAGGGTGGTGCAAAGTCACATACATACAAATTGGCTGTCTTTACAGTGAGCACATTGCAGTTTCCATTTGTTTATGGGATGTAACTTTGGCTCTGTGGTAATAAAAATGTGTACGGATTAAGTGTGACCCAGTCTTACATCTCATTTTTCATAACTATTCAATGGCCCACGAATTTCTGAGAGTGGGAAGAAACATAGACAAATACAGACAGTAAGGGTCAGAGCATTCACACTGCTGGGCCTGTTAACACCATGTTGAAAAGGTGGGTAAAGGGTCCTGCATAGAAAGTTGTTCCTAGGCTCTTGATGTTGGTAGTGCATCCACGATTATACGTGACCCTGAGTGGGGCATGTTCTCTTGCAGATTCTCTTTTGCAGCAGATGTTCATCGTTCGGTTTTTGGGATCAATGGCAGTTAAGACAGACAGCAGTACTGAAGTGATTTATGAAGCAATGAGACAAGTACTGGCTGCCCGAGCTATTCACAACATCTTCCGCATGACCGAATCCCATCTGATGGTCACCAGTCAAACTCTGAGGTATATTCAGTTCACTTCAGACTCTCATTCCTCCCTGGTAAGGAATGCTTACCCATCTGGGGTGTCAGGGCTAGCGTTTTTACCGTACCCTTCTGCATCTGATATACGGAGTAAGAGGTAACAGAACCAGAGGGGTGTGGTAACGCATGTCTGATTCCAGCACATGGGAGATGGGGTCAAGAGCATTGAAGCCAGCAAGAACCTGTCTTCAGATTCCTGTTATTAGTGAATATAGATTATTCCTTACCTGAAATGCTTGGGGCCAGCACTCTTTCTGACTTTGTTTTTTTTTGTTGTTTGTTTCTCTTCTTTTTTCAAAATTATATATTATATATTGAGATATCTTGGAGATGGGGCACAATTTTACACATAAAATTTGTTTTATTTGTACCTTATACACAGTTACTACACAAATTATTTTTTAATAATTTTTCACCAGAAACAAGGTTTCATGGTGTGGAATTTTCACTGTGTTTCATTATCTACACATTTCTAACCTCAGGTTAGAGGTGTACAAACTTGGACTGTCCCAATGATGTCATTGCTATATAGTCATCCTGAGAACAGGAATCTGTCTAAAGGGAAGCCATGCAGCGCCCATGTGCAGCTGGGCAGGAGCCTGGAGGGAGGCCAGAGAGTGACCTGTTCGTCTGCAGCACACAACACATGCTGCCTACTTGGTTGGGCAGACATGTTTTATCTGCAGTCAGGTGTTTCAGTTCATTACACATCTAAGTGGTAAAGATAGCAGATTGAGTCAGTTCCACCTGCCTCTTCCTGAGTCAGATGCACCGCACTAGTTTAGATGCTCTGTCCAGGTTTGTTCCTGCTGTGGCATCTCCTCAGTCCTCAAGCTCTCCTGCTGCTGCAAAGTAGCACACTGGCAGTACTGAATGCATGCCAGTGGGAGAACGGCAGCCAGGACTCAGCTTCTTTCTTCAGTCCCTGTGTGTGCACACATGCGCAGGAGGCCAGAGGCCAGGACTTACCTTCTTCACACACGCACAGGAGGCCAGAGGCCAGGACTCAGCTTCCTTCTTCAGTCCCTGTGTGTACATGTGCTGCAGGAGGCCAGAGGACGACTTTGGTGAGTCAGTTCTAGGGACCAAACTCATCAGGCAGGAAATGAGCTCCCTTAGCCATCTTGCCAGTCTACTTCATTATTTAAATCTCTCTTTTTTAAACAAAACAAAACAAAAAAACTTGCTAGGGACCTTATTCCTGAGAATTAAGATTTACAACTAAAACCCTGTCTTTAAAAGGCTTCTGTAGAAATTGACACATGCTTAAAATCTAAAATTTTCTCTGCATATTGCTTATTCTAGACATTTTTTACAAACTGTATTTTGCTTTCACCTGTAAAATTTGCATCAATCCCTCAAAAAGTGTGACATGATGTTAATTTTAAAGCCAGAAGTATGTAACAGAACTATCTGTTTACAATAGTAGCAAGCTATACAATAATGCTGTGCCAAAATCATCAGCATTATCAGACAAAACTTAAAACATTTTAAAAAAGGCATTAAAGATGTATTCATTATTTTGGATGTTATGCACCCTCTGGGCACATGTGGAGGCCAGAGAAAGACATGAGGTGTCTGCTTCTGTTGCTCGCCATCTTAGTCCTCAAGTCTCACTGAGCTGGAAGCAAGCTCCCAGGACCAACCCGTCTCCAGCCCCGCTCAAGGCTGGGGCAGGTGCATGCAACCACACTTGGCTGTTACTGTCTACCCCACTGAGCCAGCCCCGTCTCCTGCAATGGCCTTCTTTAGCGTCACGACCACACGTGTACAGTTTAGTCAACTTCCCCTGTTCTCAGCACGCCTCCTTTCCTCTGAGTACCATGCGTAGGGTAAGTTGTTGAGCACTTAAGGACAACTAGAGCTACTAATGAGTCTCCGTCCGGAAGATGGTCACATGGGGCATGGTCCACTATGTCATATGTCAGAACTAGAAACCACAGTAGGATGGACTGTTCCTATCTGCTGTTCCTGTCTTCCACGCCAGGTACTTTGGGCAGAAACCACAGCATGGGGTCACACAGGACTTATGCAGGCCTTACTCTTCATACATGGGACATGTGTGGGATTTGACTTCTATGAAGTTAAATGGTATGGTAATGAGTTTCTTACAATTTCAGGTTGATAGATCCTCAGACTCAAGTGTCAAGGGCCTGTGTAAGTACCTGCTACATCTTAATGCTTATACCTCAGTTCTCCCCTGCCCCTGGAGACCAACCTAGGCACAAGATAACTTGCCAAGTTCCATGACCATCCCCCATAGTACATCTTCAACTTCGCCATAGAAAATAATTTTGTTGGTTTTTAAATTCCAGTTTTGCGATTATTCATTCTATACCCCATCCTGTCTTCTCTCCACATTCTCCCCCAAAAAGTTTGAGCTTACGAGTGTCACACAGTTTGCTGCTCATCAAGAAAACAAAAGACTAGTTGGCTTTGTCATCCGGGTGCCGGATTCCACAGGAGAAGAGTCTCTGAGCACATACATTTTTGAAAGCAACTCAGAAGGCGAAAAGGTATTTTGTCTGTGCCTCAATAAGGCTATTTTAATGGGTTAGGGGTTTTCACTATCCAAGCAAATACCCAGTTAATTATTCATGCCTCTGTCCAGACATTCAGACAGTAATACCTTCTAAGAAGGCCCCACTGAAAGGCAACAACCCCAGTAACAGACATAATTGCTTGGTATCATGAAATGTGAAAAAGCACTTTAATTTGCTCTTTGAAGGCAATGGTTCTCAACCTTCCTAATGATGCAGCCCTTTAATTCCGTTTCTCCCGCTATGGTGACGTTCAATTTTGCTACTGTTACGAATTTTAATGTAAATATCTGTTTTCTGATGGTCTTAGATGACCCTGTGAAAGGGTTAGTTAACCCCCAAAGGGGTTGTGACCCACATGTTGAGAATCAGCTTCAAAGAAATTAAAGCAAAAGAAAGAAAAATACAAAGATAGTCGAGAAATCCAAGCATCAAAAGTGTTCCTTTGTATGAAAAACACTGAACTCACCTGGTACTTAGAATTCATCAAAACCAGTCCTGTCATTAAGTATTTGTTTTACCACTGTGCATATGAACATGCAGGGGAAAGTGTCCTGCTAAGAACTGCCAACATCAGATCATTTGGGTCTCCCACTTACCTGAAGTATTTCTGTTGCCATAACAGCGCCACTGAACAAGGCTCCTGCAGCAGACCCTGTCTTCCCATCTGAGTGTGAGCAGACAGAGGTCACTGTGCTCTTTGGAACACACAGTTTTCTATAATGTTTACCTCTTTCTACCTTTGCCAAACATCATTTTTGTTGTTTTTTTACAGATATGTTATGCTATTAATTTGGGGAAAGAAATTATTGAGGTTCAAAAGGTAAGATGCATTCTAGGACTGGTTCACTAACCAAGACATTTGTAGACACAGTAATATTCAGAAAAGGAAAAAAAAAAAAAAAACACCCAAGAACAAACAAAACAAAACACCCTCCCTCCCCCTGTGCTGTCCAGGCTGTGCTCAAGCTTGGGGTTTCTTCAGCTCAGTGACTGTCTGGTAACATCTTCCTCTTGACTAAACAGCACTGCTTCACTTTACTAATCTCGCTTGCATTCAGACTGGCTAGAGTTCTTCTCTTCAAACTAAGACACAATACTTAATTCATCTGCACTAGCACCCAGCTCCCAGAGGCTGGCGACAGGCAGCAGCCCTGACAGCCACCAGCCAGGGGCTTACTAGACATGAGCAGAGACCAAGACCTCCATGTTACTCAAGAGATTACAGTCTTCCATTCATTTAAAAAGCTTTTAGGTGATTTAAGCTTCAGTCCTGGGAGAACAGGAAGTGCTGCAGAGCAGACAGAAGGCAAGGGTCTAGGTCAGAAGTGCGCACCTGCTTGTCACAGTCTGCTGTGCAAGAGCAGCCATGAACAGGACGAGGACACTACAGAGTGGGCTTCTGCCAGCTCCAGGTGGCTTTAAAGATAGACGAAGCAAGTTTTGTGAAGCTTTGTGCTGCCGTGTGGACTCTGGAGGTTATACGTTTGCCAGAGGAAAGCCCCTTGTAATCTAGACATGATCCTCCTGAGTCTGAGATGACAGCCCACAGACTAGAGTTAGGGGATGGGGCTATAGCTCACAACGATGAAGGCCACGCCACGGGGGTTCAAGTGCATCTTAAGCTTTTTCTTTCTCCCTCTCTCTTAAACTCTCTTAACTTCAGGATCCAGAAGCACTGGCTCGATTAATGCTGTCTGTACCACTAACCAATGATGGAAAGTATGTACTGTTAAACGATCAAGCAGATGATACTGGCGGAAGTCCAAGTGAAAACAGAGGCGCAGAGTCTGAAGCATAACTCACTTGGGCATCAGGGGTCAGAGCACGTGGGAAGGAGAGCCACCTCCTTAAGGGGTTTTCAACTTCTCTGACGTATAGGCACACTGACCTGAACTCAGAACACCGACATCACGTGTGGAGTGTATCCTTGGATGCCCTGGCACAGAGACTTGGGAGGGAGACAGTAAGAAGTGGGTGAGAGCGTGCCTACCCATCTACAAATGCTATTTTAGGTGCTTTGTGGTAAGTCTTTGCTTCAGACTGTTGGGTACCCAGAATGAGAGCTATAAAAATGCATTGTTCACTTTATTTGGATAGCATCACTTCAGTTTCTAGGATCCTTTTATAAATGGCAAAACCCTGGATTTACAATTTGTTAAATACTAAATAGTTCCTATTAATATGATCTATTTTTGTATTTTACTTAGTTTTTAAGTGCCTGTCATTCTGAAGATTATATATTTATAACCCACTGGTCTCACGCCTGGACCTCATGGCATTGCTATGCAATTTGGTCTCAAACACTAGCAAGATAGCAAGTCTTCACAACAGAACCTTTCTGAACCAGCTTTCATTCAAAAGCTTCAGGCCCTCTTAGATGTGGCTGCTCACTGTGAGCCAGGGACAGCTCGACTAGTTCCTGTTTTTTTCTGAGCCAGGCAGGCCTTCTGCAAAGGGACCAGTTAATTTAAAACTCACTTGAAGCTCAGCTGGCTGGGGGCTGTGTGTGAAGTTCTGGTATCTACCTTGTTGTTTCTAGTTCCTGGAGTCCCAGACCAATCTCCAACCCCTAATTAGGAAGTAGAGATAAAGGTCTTGAAATCATGCAGCATAAATTAATTGTAACCACCTTCAACAACCTGTCTTTGTAATTTAGCAATAAAAACTATTTCATCTCTTTCTTTGCTTACTGTGGTTAGTTTGTATACCACCAGTATGTGGTCCAGGCTGGCCTTGCAGTCTTGCTTTTAACTGAGTGCTGGAGGTACAGGTGTCATCGGGACTGTATCAGTGACAGTGACAGACACAGCTACATTTTCAACACTCTGCTGAAGAATGAGTTCAAGGCCAGCGTGGGCTAAACAACAAAATCTTGTCTTGAAAAACATAGGGCTGGAGAGCTGGCTCTGTGGGGAACATGCTTGCTGGTAAGTCAAAGGACCTTAGATGAGCTTGCTAGCCATCTAGTCTAAGTCCAGTAATCAGTAAGGTCCAGTTTAGTTAGCAACAGAGGAAGACACCCAGTATCAACCTCTGGAAGCCAGTTTGCCCACACATGAACACTTACACATGCATGTCACAAAACAAAACACAACCAAAAAAATCCTTTTACCACCCAAAACCAGGATAACCACATGGGATCTGTTAGAAGGACCCACCCCTTTAATGTACGCATCTAAACTTTTCTTGCTTACAACTTTTCAGTGAGGGTCTAAGTGACGAAGTCAGTGATAACTAAGTTGAAAAGTAAAATACCAGAGTAGGGTTTTGGCTCAGAGGCACAGCACCTGTTCTCCATGAACAAGTCCCCGAGTTTAATTCCTAGTACCATACACAGCAAATACCCACTAAAGCACTACACAGACTGGTTAAAATAAAACAAGCCATGCAAGCCCTGAGGTAAACATAAAGAGACTGTACTAAAACTAACCATCCAATGACACCATGACAGAATGAAAACAGAAACCGAGCAAAGACAACCAAACACACAAGACCAACAACTACCTAAATATGGAGATGACTTTGTTAAGATACAGAAAGTCATGAAAGAATTTCATAGGTTACAAGGCCTTGGAAACAAATATGCCCAGTCTTCACCAGGAAGGGAAAGCTACACACACATACATCAACACACCATACACACACACACACACACACACACACACACACACACACACACACACACACACAGCAAACAGCACAGCGGAATAAAGCAATGGATCTTACCCATAAAAAGCATGCACGGATCAGCTGTAGTCCTGTAGTGCACCCACACCCCAGGACATGAATGAAAATGATCACACTCTCACAGACACAGAAATCCAGTAATCAGCAGAGAATGAAACATTGGTGTACATGTAACCAGTTATGAGAGAAGGAAAGCCTAATCTAGTGATGAATCAACATGAAAGAACTTTAGAATACTGAATTTTTAAAGGCATAAAATCAGAATAGATCATAGATCATTTCTATTAACTGAACTGTATTACTTGGGAAAACACAACTGTTAGAAGCAGAAACAGATTACCACCAGATCCTACGGGAGGTGGAGCAGCTTTAGGGACTTCTAAGGTGGTGGGACTGGATCTCACCCTACCTGGTGGCTTCCCAAGTACTTCACATATTGTCTAAGGCAGAAGCAGTGGGTGGCCTGGCCCTTTGTCTCAACTTGCCACATTCATTCTTAACGCATGAAAAGTACTGTGTCCAACTGAAAGATTGAGAATGACCTTACTAGAAGCCAGCTAGCTGCCAGTTTCCATTTCCAGTGTGGGCTAGCCTTCACCTTCTGACAGACTTCTTTCCCCTGCCCCCTTTCCCTTCTCCCTCTCGCTCCAGCCCCGCTTGCTCCGACCCAGAGTTTTATTTATTATTATATGTAAGTACACTGTAGCTGTCTTCAGACACCCATAAGAGGGCACCAGATCTCATTACAGATGGTTGTGAGCCACCATGTGGTTGCTGGATTTTAACTCAGGACCTCTAGAAGAGCAGTCAGGGCTCTTAACCGCTAAGTCATCTCTCCAGCTCCCGACTGCCTTCTTTAGGTTAGCTTTTGTGCAGATTCTACAAGGATTAAATATTTTAAATAATTCATATACAAATAGAGTCTATAGGTGTTTTAATCCCCCCTCCCCAAACACAAACACCTTAATGATACTAGGATAGTACTACACTGTCAACAACTAGCTGAGCCACTACCAGAGATTAGTAACAACCACACTCACACAGTTCTTAAATGTGCAAAATTATGATATTATATTTGTATCAACTGGAAGATAAATTTCATCTATATTCTTGGGTATACTTTCATTGATGGGAACTGGAGATTCTCAGGAGGCAAAGTGGTGAAGACCCACACCACTGAAACGGAGGGGGAAATCCGTCAATTTACCTTTTATTTATTTAACTACATGTTTACTTACAAGTTGAACATATATCATCTACATAGTCCTATGACTTTGCTTCATGTCTACAGATTTCTTCTTATTCTAGCATTCTTTCATTTGAAATTTTTACAAAAAAAATTCAGCAGATAAAGGTCCCTAAACACAGGACTGCAGTCTGAAATGTCTGTCACAAATGCTGTAAAGAGAATTATTCCAAACTAAAGCTAACAATTCCGTGTTCTTCACCCCAGCAGCCCAGCCCGAGGAGCACATGTGGCAGCATTCCCACCCTTCCATTTTATCAGTGTAATGCTAAATAAGAAACGGCAGTTAGGTATTTCTTCAGCATGGGATTTGACGGGTTTCAATCCCATCTCCCTGTCTCTACACAGCTGCATGTGGTGGGACATAACTGTAACCCCAGCATGCTGAGAGGCCAAAAAGAGCAACTGTAGGTTCAAGGCCAGCCTGAGCTACAGAAATTAAGACTCTCTAAGAGAAAAATAAAAACCTTGTTTATTACAATTTCAAAACAGTTCTTGTTTGTAAACAGGAATGACAGCTAATTCTAACATGTCACAGAAACTCAGGCTCCCTTTCCAGGAGTAGGAAAGGAAGTAAGTTCAGGCTGGTTCTTTTAGTTAAGAGTAACAGCCCGTGAATGATCAAGAAAACTCGATTTGTGATACACAGACATTCAATCACGACTCATGCTTGTCTTTGCCTATTCGAACGCTTATTTACTTTTTGTTTGTTTGTTTGGTTTGGGTTTCTTGGTTTTTTTGAGGCAGGGTTTTTCTGTTTAACAGCCCTGGCTGTCCTAGAACTCACTTTGTAGACCAGGCTGGCCTTGACTCTCAGAGATGCACCTGCCTTTGCCTCCCTAGTGCTGGGATTAAAGGCGTGCACCACCACACCTGGTGATAATGTTTCTTTCTTTAAAAGAGATGGTACATAATGTATGTGAGGGACCCTAAGAGAGGTTAACGAGTACTGCTGAGTCTCGGAGCGGATGGCTGTCTAGTCCAATCTGCCGTTCCACACACCACGGAAAGCACGTTAAAAACCCACTGGCTGACAACATTCAAATTCTGACCATAAGCATCCACCAGAAGGACAGTTTTGAAATTATATTGATTAATGCTTTTATTACACATATTGTATTCTATTAGAGCTGGGGGAAAGGAGAACCCCACTCAAGTGAGATAACAAACTTGCTGTCTTTTACAAAATTTAATCAGAACTGACAATGTTATGGTTAGTTCTTAATTCCTGAGAATCTGAACATCATTAAGTTATCTGTGAATTTACAACAAAACACTCATGTTAATATTTAAATTACAATATTTCTGAAAAAATATTGTTAGCAATATTTTTTGGAAAACCATCATTCAACGTATATAGTAACCCAGGTGTGACTATACTGAAGCCCTGTTGTTCAGCAGTTTAATACCATTTAAATACTTCTCTCTTCAGAGACTTTATTTCAAATACATGAACTTATTATAATTTATCCAGACTATAGTGACATTATTTTTAACTAAAGGTAAAACAGTTATCTGTCACTTCCCAATTTTAAGTGTCCAGGGAGTCAGTATGTGAACTCTCATGTTCAGAAATAATTAAACAAAGAACAATTTTAAGAAAAAGAGAGAAAATATTGGTACTATAAAATGGTGACTAATCTGATATAATCAAATTCAGTATCATTAATATAGACATTTATAATAATGAAAATATAAATTATTAATTATGCAGCATGCTTTAGGGCCATCTCTACAGTTAGTATCAATTACAAACATTAAATGCCTTAATCCATCCTTTGTTCATAATTCTCTAAGCCATGTTTATATAATAAAAACCATTTCCAATCTATTCTGTTTCTTCTGACTTAACAGTCAAAGTATTTAGCTTGGGCTGAGACAGGTTACCCTGACCAGAACCACTGAGTCCAGGATGGGCACTGTATCTCCACTCCAAAAGCGGGAACCAAGGAAGAATGTCAGAATTCTAAGTGTTAGGATTACATGCAAGATGTATTCAAAGAAATGGTTAAGCAGGTAAATGCAATAAAAAAAAAAGCATTTCCAAAAAAAAGTCTGCATTATATTTAAAGTTCATCCCAAAGGCATCATTTTATTAACCGTTCAAAAAAGGCCATGGTTAATCCATTTAACTACTAACTAGCACCTTTACAAAAATAAAGCTAGTAGCTCGTTGGGAACTAAATTTACTCAAAATCTTTCATTCTTTTAAAATCAGTAAAATCAGAGACTTACTAGTTTCATTCTCACAGTGGTATATTACTGAACACCTGTCATAGTGCAGTTATTATTTAATCTTATGTCTTAGATTATACTTGATTTAAAGTAAAAATCTATCTAAACTGCCACCAAGATTTCAACTTAATGTAATGAAGAAACCTGAGTTTGGATGTAGATAATTCATTCTTTTCTTCCCTAGTATCACAGAGTGCCTTCAAACCCAGTGAAACTTCAAGTGGGATCCCATCTATGGCTTAGTCTGAGTTTTCTTTGAATATTAAATCTTAAATTTAAAGCAACTGTTGGAGGATAAATGTTCCCAAAGCAATGTAAACTATTATAAAATGTCTCACCAAAGACATCAGCAGCTCCTGTGAGTCACGGGGAATCCAACAACACAAGAAGGATCCCCAGCTGGCCACGCTGTGCACAGGCGGTAGCGCTGCTCATCTCTAGCGTCCTCACATAGTCTCTGATACAGATGCTTCATGACTCTCAGGCTCAACTCGTTTTAAACTGCGTGTTTACTGGCCGTGTACCACATATGCACTGACTTTCCCATGACTTGAGATCAACATGAATAGACACAGACAAATTACAAACACACAGAGTACAGGGAAAGGGAGGCGATGGGTGAGGGAACTGGACTTGCCCTTCGCCAGCTTCATGGCAGCGTTTCACAGGGGCATCTTCAGCCTACACTCCAAAGATCCAGTCTTACCATTTGCTTCTCAGCCCTCGAAAGCTGGAGCATCAGAAATAAAGTGGGCTTGACTCCAGAGCACTGCCAAACAGTTTCCATAGGTGTGACCTGGGAAATGACAACTCATCAAGCATGTCACAGCACTGTGACACGTATGTCGACTGCACACCATCATTTCACAACAGGATCCGCACACACAGTGCTCTCGGGTCCGTCTCCATTGCTGGTTTTAGTTTCTTCTGAAAGCAAGAGTGCAAATATCAACAAATATTTTTGTCAACTTTAAGATACTAAATATGAGAAAAGCTATACTACTAAATGTCACAAAGTTGTATCTGTGAAACATTTTTCTAACATCATAAATTGTACTAGTTTGTTTACTTTTAAGTATGTTAAGAAATCCTCCTTCCAGCCGGGCGGTGGTGGCGCACGCCTTTAATCCCAGCACTTGGGAGGCAGAGGCAGGCGGATTTCTGAGTTCGAGGCCAGCCTGGTCTACAGAGTGAGTTCCAGGACGGCCCGGGCTACACAGAGAAACCCTGTCTCGAAAAAAACCAAAAAAAAAAAAAGAAATCCTCCTTCCATCTGGATCACACAAGAATCACCTTTGTGATATACTGCCACTATTGATGGAAATACAGCTAGACTGTGTGGGTCAGAATAGTCCAGATAAGTATCTAGCCATCAGTACTGTTTTACTTCCTTTGTGTGTGTGGTACAGGTGTATGTGTACACGTGTATGCGAATGCATGCGCACACTCACATGGAAGCCAGATGACAAACACTAGCTGTGTACCTCTATCATTCTCCTCATTTTCTAAATTTAATTTTCAAATTTTATGTGTACAGGTACTTTGCCTACATGTATGACAGGTGCACAAAGAGGCCAGAGGAGGGCATGAGATCCCCTGGAAATGGAGTTTAGATGGTTGTGAACTGCAATGCTGGGAAGTAAACCCAAACCCAGGTTATCTGGAAGAGCAGCCAGTGCTTTTAACTGTGGAGACATCTCAGAGCGCCCTCCCTCCCTTGTTTTATGAAGCAGGGACTCTAATAGACCCTGGAGCTTTCCGCTTAGCTACATGGGCTGGCCAGTGAACCCCCACGGGTGAGCTGGGCTTGCAGACACATGCCTGGATTTTACATGCATGCTTGAGATCCAAACTCAAGTTCTCTAAGCAGTTCCCTTCTGAACCAGCTCCTTATTTAATTTTCCAAGACTCTGCAAGCCAGCCTTGTCTAGAGCTCAGTCTGTAGCCCAGGGTAGCCTTGAACTCCGTGATCTTTCTGCGTCAGCCTCTGAAGTACTGAGATGTCAGGCAAGAGCCATTGCACCCAGGTCATCATTTATTTTTATTTTTGTTTTGTTTTTGTAGCCCAGGCAGGCCTTGAATTCAGAGATCCTCCTGACTCTGCCTCTGCCCCTGAGTGTTGGGATAAAAGGTGTGAGCCACCACTACTTGGCTATAATTTATTTTTAAAGCAGCATTTTATTATTTGCACCAACAAATTCTTGCACTTTGTGCAAAATGTCATGTGTACATATTATACATGAGCAGATGAGTTATTTAACTAATGTACTAAGCAACTTTCATGACTGTGCAAACTGCAGCCCACCAGTCTTAAAAAGAAGACTGACCAGTCACATGAGTCACATCAAGCGGTCCCTAACTTCCTGAAGAACAAGACAAAGCAAGGAGCGCCATAGCATGAGCCTAAAGGTCAGGGTGGTTGCTGCTGTCTTCATGCTGCAAGCCTCAGAGCAAATCCATTAACCCACTTGCCAGCTGCTCAGTCTGTGTGCCGTGAAATGCCTTCGCAAAAGCAAAGCAACAGCTGTTTTCTTCATAGTTCAAATGGTCCCAGCTCACAGTTCAGATGCATTTGCCTGGATATGTTGTTTTGAACAAGAACCCAAACAATAGTATGGACAACTTGTGGCTTATATACACTAAGTGTCCAGATTTAAAGATACCTGGATATGCTTCTAATACCTCCCCTGGTTAATAACATTTAACATATGCAACACTGACAAGAATAACTACTTCACTTTTAAGTGTCTACCCAAATGAACTGCTCCACTCGTGACAAAGATGGGGAGGGGTACTTTAAAATATAAAACAAAAACATTTTAAGAACCACCTTATTTTCTGAAAATTACATCTTAATTTATGAAAATTATCATGACATACAGATGAGGAAAAACAAGAAAAAAACCATAAAACTCTAAATATCACCTAGTTCCTGTAACTAAATTTCATAATTTCCATGACAGAAAAAAAGGAACCATCTATTCCTCAGAAAAGACAATCAATCATTCTTCCATGTCAAGTCTGAGAGAAATGGAGACATTAACTATGACGCTGAGCAAGGCTCTTCTACAGCGAGTGATGTGTGTGAGGCTCTGTCACCCACACACTAGAGTGGGCACAAGGCTGTCCTCGTGGCTCAGATGGAACGACTATCAGGCAGGCACAGCACTCTTCTGCACAGGCGCTCCAGGCACCACTACGCACACAGTGGATGCTGTGTGCCAGGCCCTCAGGAGCCCAGGGAGGTGAGCTCTCCTCAGCCAGCACTGTCGGCCCAAGCACCTGCTCAGCACAGCCGTCTGCAGCTGCAGTGGAGCAGCTTTCCTTCCCACCACGTAAGACACGGCTTGTGAAATTTGTTACTGCTAAGGACTAGAACATGGGCTTAAGGAATAAAGTAAACCTTTCTTCTATAGCTCATGTGATCTACACACGTTAGTTAGAGATTCATTTCTAGGGCTGTATTATTTTCCAGAAGATTAAGTAAACAAGAAACCTAACAAGGAAGTGAGGTGCTCATGTCTACTGTCAAGACTTAGTGTCTTTGTACTCCAACACCACTCACTGACCTTCCTTCTCTTTCTTTTCTTGGTTCTCTTCAGCCGCAGTCTTATCTGCTCTGAAGAAAATCCTTGCACTGCTCAAGGAGAAATACAGCAGTTCAAATTCCTACATGAGAAAATTTGAAATAAAAAGGAAAACACAGTTACAGGAAAACAGCAAGTAGTAATGTCTCTACAGTGAGTACCCTGACCACTCTTGTGCACGTGTTTCCGGTGTGTGTACATGCCTGTTTATGTGTGGCTGGGTATCCATGCATGTGGGTGTGTGTATGGAGGGTGTCCTCCTTGACCACTCTCCACTTATGTGTTGAGGCATGGTCTGTCACTGATTCTAGGTAGAGTAGTTGGCCAGCTTGCTGGAAGGCACTTCCTGCATCTGGCTTCTAGGAACTAGGAGTACAGGCAACTCTATCTCCCCAGCTTCTACATGGGTCTGGGGATCTGATCCAGTCCTCGGGCACATTATCCAGTGACCATCTTGTCTACCCTAATCTAATTTTCTTATGACCAATGGATTCCAACTATCAATTCTAACACATGTTCTTTTTTACTGCTACTATCTCACTTGCCATATGGCTTCGGATATCAAGTGTAATACACATTGAAGTTAGTCAGAGGTATTTCGGTCCACTACCTGAAGATAGACCTCCAGTCGCTTCTGAGTGAGGTTCATGGTTTGGAGTAGTTTTTCATCTTGACTAGTTGACTGCACGTTCTGTTGCTTAGCAACTGCTCTTATCTCCTTTATGTATTTTTCTCTAACAGACTGGAACCAATGAAGTGAATCAAACTCCTGGTACTGATCCAAAAGCTTTAGGGTATAAGCCACACCTACAGTCATTAGCAAAACCAAAATTTAGATTATAGTGAGTACAGATGCTCCCCCTCCAGCAGCACAGCCACACTGAGCTAGTCACTTGCATCAACCTTCAAGTCAATTCTCAACAAAGTGATACAGTTAACACAACCTCTGTCTGCTTTACAAATAAGTGCAAAGTATTAGAAAACTAAAGAAAAATTAAAATAACACAATCACAGACATCATTAGGAAACCAGCACGTGTGCAAAAGAGAAAGAGAGAGAGAGGAAGAGAGGAAGAGGAGGGGAAGGGAGGGAGGGAGAGGAAAAGAGAGGGAGAGAGAAGAAAGGAGAAAAGCTTGTTCATGATACAAACTTCCGAAGCTGACTGACAGAAAAGAGGACGTTATGGAGGTACCAATTCAAAGCAAGCCCAAACGGAAGGACAAATCAGACAAACAGTAAGCCACATGGTAGTAGTAAATGACAGCCTGGATGACAGAAAGGGTCTCGTTTAAAAGCTCCACTGGTAGCAAGTGCTGCTAGGGAAAATAATCTACTATAAGGTGTGTAAACCCATTTTCAAGCAGTTTTTCTGAGAGCCCATTTAAAGGCAAACACAAATCGATGGCAAAATAGTTCTATTGAGCTTACCCATGGCAAAACCATCATCAGTAAACGCAGCTCCTATTTTGTTTTTTTTATTCAATTTCTCTTTGCAACTTATAGAATGTTCTACAAAGTTCAGAGTCTAAAAAGAGATAAGATACAGAAAAACAACTGAGCTAACAAAATTGGCTAAATTTAGATGCTGTAACAGGCATTTCAAGAATTATTACAAAGAGAATTTCTTCTCAGCTCCTGAACATTTGCCTGAGGTAAACTGTCTCTTGGTAAGAACACAAGTCCATGGACGTACGTCTCCTGCGGACTCTCCTTACAGATTCTTTAAGGACGAGAACCCCCCACTGGTAGGTACTGACCGGGCACAGTGCTCACTGGAAGGGATTGGGCACAGTTCAGAGTGAAAACACTGAGTCTTTCAGGAGGCAAACCCAAAGTCAAACCCAAGGACAAGGGGAGCAGAAGCGGCTTTACTTTGCCTCAAAATGTAAGTCCTTGTAACAGAGCAATCTTCCCTTCTGCCTTTAGAGCCCCCTAGAACACTAGTGAGCAGTGGCTACCTATAAAATATCTGACATCACAGTCTGTGAGTTCTTTATCAACATCCGTTTCAATCTATTTTGGCAGCTCATTTATATTTACCCCCTCAATATTTAGACTACAAAGCATAAAAAATAGCACACTATGTCTATGTGTGTGCTGCACTTAGTCGATTCCATGACTGAATTTTTTATGACTCCAGACTCTTCCCAAAGCCCATCAGTGCTTTCCCGGTACCCACCATGGCCTGAATAGAATGCTCTTCAGAATAAAGAAGTGTGGGGAGGACTCAAGTGCATACAGTATCGCCAGATAACAAACCTTGTTAGCCTGTACACTCAGCAAATACGCATGAGCATCTCTGCCACATCAGTTACAAACTAACAGTAAATAATAGATGTATACAACAGAAGATCTGTGAGGAGAAAGGCGGTGACAGTGGATAACAATCTCTAATAGCTGTTGATACCAGTAGACTATGTTATTATTATTAGCGAATCAGGGAAAGGGTTTTTTGCATTTTGAGCATTTTAATTTTTTTTGTTTTTATGTATATGCATATTTGCTTATGTGTGTGTATATATGTATGTATATATGTGTTGTATACATGTTTGCGTGTGCGTGTATGTGTACACCATATGTATTCTGTGCCCCCAGAAGTGAGAAGAAGGTGTCAGATTCACTGAGACTGTAGATACAGACAGTCGTGAGCCTCCATGCAGGAGCTAGAAATCAAACCCGGCTCCTCTGGAAAAGCAGCCAGTACACATAACCACTGACCGCTCTCTCCAGCACCTTTTGTTAGTTATTTTAAGATACCACCTACTGTAGTCCAGGCTAGCCAGGGATGACTTTGAACCTCCCCAAACCAGAGATTACAAGAATGGAACACCATATCCAGGGTATAAAGTGCTGGATAGAGCCCAAGGGCTCATGCATGTTAGGCAAGTACTCCATGGAGTAACTCATATCCAAACTGTGAAAAACTACTCTTGATCCAAATCAGATGTAATAAAAAGCCAACATATGCCTGTGGGATGTTCAGATTTTAAAGATAACTACTAAAAAATTTAAAAGATATAGTATAGAAATCTTCTAAAAACACATTTATTGTGCTGCAACTGCTTTTATAATGTAACTTTTGCTAAAGACAACAACAATGAAATTAGTAAAGAAAACAGATTTTAGGAGAAAGCACTACAAAATTTATTTCAGGTGCTAGTATTTACAACTGAAAAGAGATGTTATCCCAAAAAATAAGCTCAAAAAAAAAAAGCTCTTAAAAGATATGTTGGGACAAACAATGTTACAGTAAGTTAATCTACATTACACAGTTAAAATGATTATATGGCATAATTCTGTGTAACAATCATACATAGAAGTACATCCACTCAAGGACCTGACAATCCCCGGATCTCTGCCACCTCTAACCGGCTGCACAGCACAGATGGGCAAGCCCAAATTCTAGGTCACGAGCTGACACCACACCTTCACTGCCAGCCAGGAGGCATGAACACACATCTTGCTTTATGGGAACTGAATCTGTATTAACACCCACTAATACTACCTTCTAGTTTTGAGAATACTCACAAGAGGAGGAACAATGATATAGAAATTTCGGAGATGTATATTCTTTGGCCTTCGAAATTCTGGAGCAAAAACATCTACAAGCATTTTGAAATATTCTGTACCTTCAGCAGAATTTCGTGTATGGTCACTGAGGACTGAGTCCAAATGCCTACAAAATATCAAAACAAAACATACTTTGGGTCTGTTTCAAAGGTACGGCTGTTTTAAAACTCCGTGTTTCTCATTAGGTTAGATAATGCCACTCTAAATCAGGAAACAGCATAAAATTTCCTTGAACTTGAGAATGAGCAGAAACTAATCAGTAGTATTTAATGAACTTAGTCCCTAAAATAGAATAGAGCATTCTAGGGCTTAAAGAAGAGTCTGTATTTCTTTTTTGCATTTACTGTGTTCAAGTGAGAAGACAAGGTTTTGAGGGTGAAGCCCAGGTTACTTGCTGAGACACGGCATGAGACACGGCATTAAAACATCAGTGTGAGAGCAAGCATGTGGGAGGCTGGGTGTGCATCCACGTGCTTGTGTATGCAAATGTAAACATCAGAGAACAACTTGCAGGACTTGGTTTCCTCCTTTCAGCACGTGGATTCTGAGGCTTGAATTTAGGTCATCAAGTTTGGCAGTAAGCATCTGGTCCATAAAGTTGTTAGCTGGGTTTCTTCTTGAGAACCCATGTTCTCTGTAATTATACTCTGCTGAATTAAACCTCCTCACTAATGCTTCTCTGTATCTGTTACCCTTGATCTGGTCCTCCGTTAGGAGCTCAACTTCTCTCTCAGTCTTCAGAACCAGCAGTTGCACTGGCTGGGGAGTTAAGCACAACCACTACTATTCTCAATCTACACTGGAGGAAGGTTCTTTAAGAGTCACTTGATGCAACTACAGGTGTTCTTCATCCGGGGACATCCTTATAAACTGGCAATGTGAACAGCACAGCTTAGCAACAGAGCAGAGTACCCTGTGGTTTCCTGGGCTGGGAATTGTTCCCTGTTACACCTGCCCAACATCCTTCATTAGAGTGTATACTGCTTACTTGGAAAAAGAACCAAATTAAAAATCAAGAAATATGGTTTCAATTGTACGTTTATCATTTTTATAACATCATGAAGATTAAAGTTAAAGTCATTTTACTTAGATCAGGGACCATCAGTAAACTCAACTCTTTTGTAAAAGTAACATTTTAGCCACCACCCTGGAGTCTCCACACGGCTGCTGGGAACTGAAATCCTCTACAATAGCAACAAGTGCTCTTAACCACAGAGCCACGTCTTCAGCACTGGCTGACTTATTTTACAAATGCAGTTTTAGGGATCACCTAAGGTCAGTCACTTCAGACAGTACACAACATGTAGCTGCATGTGGACAGCAGGCTTCAGAAGATCACTTTCTGGTCAAGTTGGAAAGATCTTAGAATACTGTAGTTTTTTTAAACAATGCATCTGCTCAGCAGAGACCACAGAATACTGCCGTTATTTCTTCTCAGTGCCTTCTGTTCATCTGGTGTAAGTACTCTTTAACTTCCCTATCTTGGCCACTGGTCAGGTTACCTGGCTGCTCTAAGTGTTTCTTCTGCAAGCCCTTCTTCCTTCACGAGCTCTTCAAAACTCACAATGTCTTCAAGATCAGGCACGAATCTATGTGAGAATTTGAGAAGGAATTCATCAGGGCAAGTAAACTATATGTAACCAGAATGTATATCAATGTACTACAGAACACCAAAAGTTGTGTATGAATTCAGGAAAATCTTAGCAGGTAATGTTGTTGATATCACTTTAGTTCCAAATAAAATTTTATACATGATTACATCCTGATATTCAAAATGCAATCTTTACATTCATTAGTTATTCTGATAAAATATCAATCTACTGTAACCTTAAGAGAAATGGTTTAAAAAGTAGTCTTGTATATATTTATACACACACACACACACATGATATATAATACACATACACACACCCTTCTTTTCTTAAAGAAGTTTTTTTTTTTTTTACAGATTTATTTCTATTTTATGTGTATGGGTGCTTGCCTGTTTGTATGTCTTGCCTGTGGAGGCTGAAAGAAGGAGCTTGATCCCCTGGAACTGGAATGACAGGCAGTTGTTTGCAGCCATATGGGTGCTGGAAATGACCCAAGCACTCTGAAGGAATAATTGCTGAACCATTTCTCCACCCCCATAATATAATGTTAAATATAAGAAGGAAAAAGTTCCTCAGGTGTTGGGATTAGATTTTCTTCTTCATTATGAAGAAAACAGGTTAACTGAGTAGACACACATAAAGGGGCAGAGGTCTGGGCAGTAACGAGATCCCCTCAACTGTATTGAACAAGAACAAATACCTTCTCTATATACCATGAAAGATCAAATTACACAAAAAAGGTAGAAATCATGTTTGAATCCATACCTAATGGCATTGCTGCTACAATGAAGACCACCAGATCTTATCATGCGTATGTAGCCCATAGCATTACCTTCAAAAATCACACACAAAAAAAGCACATCTTTATATGAGCAATTCTGATATCAGAACAAGTTACATCACATAGTCAACTGAGAAGTCTCCACTCCTAAATACCAAAATATTCTACTATATTTTTATTTCTATTTCATAAAAAAACTGTTACAGATTTATGCATGTAAAAGTTAGATTTAGATATACATTATTTTAAGATAAATGTAATTCAATTGATAAAATCATTAGCTTCATTAAAATGGTCAAACATTTTAAAATTACAGTAAAATTTCACATACGCATTCTCACACACTCACTCTAAAGTGGTATTAGGAAATCTTTACTTAGTACATCCCAAATTTGTCTCTCTAGCCTGGACTCCTCTGATCTCTAGACTTTTATCCAGTACTCATACCTATATATCAAAGACAAATTTGAAATTTTAATCACACCCAAGTCAAAGGATCTTTATCCCCAACTGCACTTCCTACTTCAGCTCTAGCAGTTTTGTCCTTTCAGTGGCTTGGGTCCAATGCCCTGACCTCACCCTTCACTTCACCCTGGTTCCTTCCTCTTTCACATCTCACACTGAATCAGTGGACAATTACACCAGCTCTTCCTTGAAAACAGAGCCAGAATCTGATTAAAGATCTGGTGGCATGCCTTCTAGTGTGAGGACCTGGGTTCAATGCCCAGGGCAGTAGACATAAGAAAAAGATCAAAACCAGCTGTTGCCATAGTCCACATTCAAAGTCTCTTGCCTAGACCACTGTGATATGTATGCCATGGCTGACTTGATTTCCCGTTACCAACTTCAGAACCCACAGTATCCCTCCACCTCATCAAATTTGGATCTCATAAATTCAGCTGGGCTGTCATGTCCTTCCTGAAACTACAATAGCTCCATCTCAGGATGGCATCCATTCTGCATCTGTCAGCACGGCCCTGCATGGCCCCGGCCAGGAGACTCAGGGTTTTCACACTTCCAGTTGCCTGTCTAGGATTTTCTTTCCCCAGTTGCACACAAGGATTATTCTGTCCCATTATTGAAGTCCCTGTTCAACGTCACTTCCCTGAAAGTCTTCCTGAGTGTCACTACACAGGACTGCTCAGCCTTATGACATTTATCCAGAACTTATTAATGGACATTTGTCTATCTCTCTCCCACCCAGCTAGAATAAGGATCCGCTGCGTATGACATCTGACTTCTTCACTATCCCATCCCTAGAGCTAACACATCTTGGATCACAATAGGAATTTGATATGTATTGGAACAATAATTAACTGGAAGAAAATAATAGGCCAAGTAAAAAGGTAACAGTAATTTTTCCCATGGCATTACACTGATATTAATGCTATACAGCAAGGGTATTCATGATCTAATTTAAAGACTATTCCAATTGTTCAGGCTTTTAAAAAAACATGTAACATGCATCTTTTAAAAATTAAATACCTAGTTTGACTGTTTCAACAATTAATGTTGACTAATGAAAATTTAAGAGGTTAGCTGAGAATAATTGTTAAAAGCAAAAACCCTAGTCAGGCTACTGAAGTTTAACTCTAGATTTCTGACCACCTGTTAGCTTTGACCTAGATCAAATTAGATACACTACTTGTATGTCAACCTCCTCATCATTAAACTAAAAGACAGCCTCTATTTATTGTCGTATCACCAGCATTTAAAACTTTTGTCATAAGTGAATGGAAATCATACTTTACATACTGTGTATGTACATATGTGTGTGTATGCGTATATATATAAACACACAAAGTCATACCTGACAGCACACTCAGTAAACGTCAGTAGTTTCTACTTCAGCAGACAGGTATAAATCGAAAAGACTTGTTGTCTACTGGTCTAGTGGCTGGAGTGTCAACAGCACCATTTGTTTCTCAGATTCGGGACTGGAGAGATGGCTCAATGCTTAAGAGCACTGACTGCTCTTCCAGAGGTCCTGAGTTCAATTCCCAGCAACCACATGGTGGCTCACAACCATCTGTAATGGGATCTGATGCCCTCTTCTGGTATGTTTGACACCCCAGTATACTCATACATAGAATAAATAAATTTAAAAAAAGAAAAAGAAAAAAGATTGTTTCTCAGATTCTCTTTGGAACCTTTAAAAGGTGGCTGTGTGCCTATTTCACGGGAATGCTTGCTGTGACGGCATCACCAGGGAAAACACATATGAACAGCTCCGAGAACACTGAGCTTCAGAGCAATTCTTCCCTGTAAAAATGATGGACTGTGTTTCAGAAGTCAAGTCTGCTTCTAAAACACAACAAATCCTACACACATACAAAATGACATCATTCAGTATCTAAACTATAATGAAATTTACATGAAACCTATTTAGCAGCTGACTCTTCATTGTGAATGTTAATTCTGAGGGGTAGTTGTTAAGTGAATGTCTACTTTGTTGTAATCAATTTTACTTCAGCACTTCTCTGATTTCTACCCAGCAGCTCAGTAAGTGGGCTGAAGTCATTAGACATACTCACACACTCCGTGAGCTGTCTCAGATACATGGTGCATGAGATTCTGGCACTTGTACTTCCTGATACTTTTAAGTGACTTACCAATCTGGCTGATGAGCTGCCTGAACTGGTCAAGGTAGCTCTGTCCCTCTGGTGTGATTCCAAGTTTTCTTATGCCACGATTGAATTTTTCTGCTCTATCAAAAGGATACTAAAGAGATAAATTCAAGACTATTTTTAGGCCCTTAAAACATAAAATTCTTACTAAATTGATGTCAGATCACTGTCCTTTCAATTTTTGTACCTCATTATTATTTAAAAAATCAAGTCTAATGACAAATCTGTATAATAAAGCCTTATAGAGTAAGCATGCTGCTGTAGAAAACTGCTGTCCTCGCTACAGATGAACACTTCCCTAATTCTGTTAGCACATTCCAAAACATTTTCATTTTGAAGCACGTACACAAGGTCAATTACTGAGCAATCTGTTTAACAACAACAACAAACCCACTGATACTCCAGGTCAATGCTTTTGTTGCTGTTGTTTTGGTACTAGCTAGAGGGGAAAACTCAGTTTATCCCCTACCACCATTCTTACCTCTTATCACCTAACCACTCTATTAGACTGAAAACAGAACTAAGCCCCTAGACGTACTTGTTCCTGATACGTAACCAAGTTTCTATAGGCCTGCTGACAAAGAATGTATAAATACATCCATTCCATATGAATATATAAGCTGCTTAAAATGTTCAGCTTATTGGCACAAACCTATGATCCCAGCATTTGGGAGGTGAAATCAGGAAGAACAAAAGTTCAAGACCCACTTTGGCTATACAGCAAGTGTGAGGCTAGCCTCACAGGAGACCCTGTCTCAAAAACACAAAACATAACAAAATTTTCTAGTCAACATCATCAATTTAGAGAGCAGGAAAAAGCTTTTTTCACATTCTGGCCAACAGAATTAGGGAAGTGTTCATGTGCAGCGAGGACAGCAGTTCTCTACAGCAGCATGCTTACTCATAATTTCCATCCCAGTAAAAAGACATGGAGTACACCTCTCTACTGGTGATGTACTCTGTACAGGGTAGCACACCGAGGCCTATTATACACCAAGGGTACGGCTAGCCGAGTCTGCAGTGTAATCCAAGCAGTTCTGTAACCAGCACACAGATCCAGAACCACGTGAGTGTGTGTGCTTTTTATCTTCCGGCCATCGCCTCTGCTCCAGTAACTTCCTACAGCTCCACAGTCTCCCTCGCGATGGCGAGTTGCACAGGGAGGGCAAAGGGAAATGGAATTCTCTTTATGAAGGCAGCGTCTGCTGCTTTTATTTCAGGGTTACTGTTGTTTTCCTTATGGTACTGGGGATTGAAACCAGGGCCTTTGGCACAACATACAAGCCCACTTCAAAGAGGCTACATCTCCAGCCCAATAAAACAGCATTCCTAAAAATGAGTGGTAGGAAACCATTGTGTAATATTTCTGGAGTGTTAGAAAGCATGCGCCAGAAATCTGAAGTAGTCAGTCTCAATCATTATTCTAGAAATTTCTTTTCAGGGATATTTTCTTTCGGAAATGGTCTCCAATTAGATATGTTATCGGTAGGTCTGTTCATAAGAACAGATGAGAAAACTAAAATACCCATGAGTTGGGGGTTAAATAAGTCCTCTTTATGATTAACTCTTAAAAAAACAGCTAGGCAGGGATAGGTGGAAACATTAAGCACACAATGCAAACCATTACAAGAAAGCTCTATTTTACAATCTAAAGCAGCACTGTGTAATGTGTGAAGACATCCAGTTTACTGTGAAGAGTTAGGAAGGGCCCTATACTACACTCACTAAAACACCTGCCTCCAGAAAAGGAGCTGGGAGAAGACATGAAGGGATGGCAGAGGCACCTGACACTGTGTACGTGCTTCAAAATGAGAATGTTTTGGTATGTGCTGTTGTAAAATAAAATAATCTAAGCTACAACGATCATTTCATATTCCAGTATGCTTAAGGCTATAGAGAACATAAGAAAATACAGAAGAAGGTGGCCAGATACAGGAGACACATGCAAACACTACACCTGCAGAGACGTGAAGTACCAAAGCCCAGCATAAACATCTGTCATTACAAGGCTGTAGTAAGAATTCAGGCTCCTAAGAATACATAGCATACCTTGTGATCATTTTGGTCCTTGATCTCCCTGAAAAACCGAATATCCTTAATCAATCTGGATTTGATATGTTCATCATACATAAACTGGCTAAAAATATAAAATTTCTTTTTCAAAAACTGGTAAGTGAAATTAACCTAAAAAATTAAAAAATGAAAAGTTATATGAAATTTCAAATAAGTGTTACAGAGTAAGTGATCTAAAAGTACTATTTATAAAGTTCAATTAATATTGGAGCTGAAATGTTTACATAGTTTCTTTGCTGCCCCAAATCAGAGAACTTTCTAGAATTCTCTTATATACTTTTTAAATGGCTTAACTACTTGTCTGCCCTGTTCCTCCATCAGTAAGATGCCTTATTACTAATCTGAAGACTGGAAGGACATTGTGTAAGGAACAGGATGCTGGAGGAAGGCATGAACAATTACTCATCCATTTATATGGCCCTGAAGCCTTTTGCTTGCACAAGGCAGTGTGGCTGTTCCAGTGCTTAGAGGTCTTTGTCTTCTTTTCCAGCAGAGGGGCAGACAACTTAAGCATGTGCTATCAAATCATTAAATCTCAGCCGCCATCATTTCTAAAAGTGAAGAGTGCAAGTACTTTGAGAATGACTACATAACAGCCCAACCCAGATTCACAAATCTTCCAAAGAGTGAAATATGTGCTGAAAAGTATTACATAGTTTATAAATACGGTTTCTAAACCGACCCAATGAGTCGTTTCCAAAGTACTTTTCAGAGAGCACAAGAGACCAACAGGCACATATACTGTACTGACTTCCACTGCTAACAACTATGGTCCAGACGGGTAAGAGGTTGTACACTGCCTTTCCCACCATAGCGCCTACCTATCCAACACAATGTTAACAAGAGATATTTTTATTTAGCCATCAGGAAAAACGGAAATTCAGGTATGATATAAACAGGAAGCAATGTGTGCTTACCAAAATAGTCTATAAAAACTCATCTAAATTACTAAATTTGACAAGACTCTATTACACACCAAACCTACAAAAAGATGCTTACTGTAGTATTCATGATCCCTGTCCCATGTGTTCGAATTGAATTAGCAATATGTCGAATATTAATGGTATTCAAATGTTTGTTGTTGCTTGTCCGTTCAATAAAAATCTGCAATGCAAACACATTTATGAACAATAAGAATAGACCCCACTCCAAACACTGCTGAGTAACACAGAGAAGTTTAGTATCAGTTTCACTAAGGATAATTTATTGAAAAGCCATTTAAGAAGATCACTACACTGCAGCAAACAATAAGCAGGTGTCTAAACAACTGTAGCTATTGTGGTGCACTCCTTTAATCCCAATGCCTGGCAAGCAAATCTATGCAGTGAGTTCTAGGCTAGCCAAAGATACACTGTGAGACCCCATCTCAAGGGGGAAAAAAAAAAATCTCTAAACATATTTTTTTTTTTTTTGTGGTTTTTCGAGACAGGGTTTCTCTGTGTAGCCCGGGCTGTCCTGGAACTCACTCTGTAGACCAGGCTGGCCTCAAACTCAGAAATCCACCTGCCTCTGCCTCCCAAGCACTGGGATTAAAGGCGTACGCCACCACCACCCGGCCAACAGTTATTTTCTTTTACACATTTTATTAATTTTGACCTTTGAAAAATCAATTCCTGGTCTTTTGGCTGTCCTATTAATAAAGCCATTCCCATTTAAAGCTTTACTCGAGTTGGGCATGGCAGTATATCACTGCAATTCCAACACTCTGGAGGCCCAAAGCCAGCCTAGGCTACATGTAAATTTTAGAACAGTCAGGACTACAGAGTAAAATCCTTCCTTAAAAACACAAAACAATATATAAAATCTCCTCCTAAATCCACTCACCTGATTATTGAGATTATAGAGGTATCGAGAGACAAATATGTGAATGTTTCTCATGATTTCCAGAACATCCAGTCCCTACAACACAGTTTACACAGAAACTCCATGACCACTGGTTGAGCATGACATGTGTACCAACACAACACCTTACTGATTACACTGCTGACCAATGTTTGACATTATTTAAAAAACTACATAAAAAGTACCACTAAAAGTCCAAGATCCTCCCCACTTATACAACCAGAACCACCTCCTTGAGAAAGCCTGGCTGCTTTTGTATTTTATCCCTCCTATCTATACAAAAACAAACTTATACCACAAGACCCAGAGTCACAACTGTTTTCTAACCATCTTTCAACTTCTCTTCATTTTTTTTACAAAGTAAACTAATGACTATACTCCAAAAGGTACTTAAAAGACATTAAAAGAACATTTGCAACAGTGCATACTATTACTTTTAAGAAACTAAACAAGAACTATTCTTCATATGTAATTCTCAAAAACATTAAGTATTATTCTTGTAAACACCCAAAGTAAAGAAAATGAAGTTAACGGAGTTTTCTAAGGTCAAACAACTAGGCACAGACAGAACACTGGAATTTCAGAAACTCTAATTTCCAAGGGTTTATGCTTCTTTTGACTATACCAAATCCCTTTTAGATTTGGTTTTATTTTTTTAATTATATGAAAGTGTGTGTGTGCGGGCGTGGTGGCGCACTGCCTTTAATCCCAGCACATTGGGAGGCGAGGCAGGCGGATTTCTGAGTTCGAGGCCAGCTGGTCTACAGAGTGAGTTCCAGGACAGCCAGGGCTACACAGAGAAACCTGTTCTCCAAAAACCAAAAAAAAAAAAAAAAAAAAAAGAAAGTGTGTGTGTGCATATGAGGGTATCAATCATCTGCCACTGGACTTACAGACAGTTGTGAGCCTTCTGATGTAAGTGCTGAGACTGAACTTGGGTCCTCTACGAGAGCACTACATGCTCTCAACTTCTGAGCCACCACCTCAGCTCCCAGACAAGTTTAAATAATTAAATATACATATAATTTCTTAACACACACACACACACGTATATTAAAACATATGGTTTGGTTTGTTTTCAAGACGGACTTCTCTGTTAGCCCTGGCTGTCCTGAACTGCTCTGAAGACCAGCTGCCTTGAACTCAGGATCTGCCTGCCTCTGCCTTCTCTATATGTGTGTGTGTGTGTGTGTGTTTCTAATGTGTATGGGTGTTTTGCCTACATATATGTCTGTGCACCAGTTGTATGCTTGGTGCCTGCAAAGGTCAAAGAGGGGGCTAGATCCCGTGGAATACGTGGGTGCTGGGAACCCAGGTCCTTTACAAGAAAAACAAGCGCTCTCTATGCTGAACTTTCTCATCAGGTCCTAAGCCCTGTAACTCTAGTACAATCCTCCTTTCTCCACATGCCTCCCTAATTCTCAGTGGTAAGCCACAGATTACTCTATAGCTTTTCTAACTAGTACTCAAAGTATCATCACAATACACTACTTACAAAATAACGGAAAGCCTAAATTGCTACGTTCATAAAATACATATTACAAATCAGCTAATTAGTAAAATCAAATGCTTCTTTATAATTTGCAACTATACAGATAGTTGTACTCCTAATATGTTGAAGTTCACATACTACACTCATTTAAAATCCAGCTTTGTATAAATCATTTAGAATTCTATAGTCATCTCACTATCTTAGCATATTCCTGAAGTGTGTGTGTATACACGTGTGTGTTAGTATTTACTTCACATGATCAGCAGATCTCTAATTATACCCAGAAAGACAATGATAAATTCTACTGTAAAGTCCATTAGTACCATCTAATATTTTACTCTCAACAAATATGAGGTTTGTATAACAAAACATTTCTTTAAAAAATACACTAAGGGAATGTAGATATATCTCAGCAGTTGAGAGAACTTGTTCTTACGGAGAACCTGGTGCTGGATCCAGAACCCAGACAGTTCATCCAGTCACTCTAGCTCCAGGACATCTGACACTCTTCTGACCTCTGCATGCACCAGGCACTCCCATGGTACAGATAAATACATACAGGCAAAATACTCATATACATAAAATAGATGTCTAATAGGCAGAAAGATAGACAGATTGATTGATTGATTGATTGATTAGGGTTAAATAAAACATTTCTTAAATTAATACTGTCACACTGTCAAACCACACCAGAAACACTGTGCACATACCTGCTCCAAAGTCTGGCTAGGAAGATGTGCCTCGGTCATAACCAACCCATAACGCTGTGTAGCCAAATTTCTCATTTCACTGTAAGTGGCCCAGTCATGAAGAGCTACTGTTGTGAGATTGTAGAAAGTCTTATCTAGATAGTGAGTTACATAAGCTACAAAAACAAAAGAAAACAAACCCCACAAATTGCTACGTTTAATTCATGAATGGTAAAGGAAAAATAAAGTTTAAAAATGAGAAAAACGCCATATGATTTTGAAATGAATTTTTTCCTTTAAAATAAGGTGGTTGTATCAATACTCAGTGGGCTAAGGCAGGAGGAGCACAAGTTCAAAACCAGCCTCAGCTAGAGAGCGAAACCTTCAAAATATTTAAAAACAAAAAAATGAGACAAAATAGTAATAGCAAAAACAAGGATTACCTGTTGTGGAATACCTCTGTAATCCCAGTACTCAGGCTGTAGCAGAACCCTAAGTCTGAGGTCTACCTGGGCTACAGATGGGGCCCTTGGTCAACCTGGGCTACATGGCAATTTGCTAAGAAATAAAAATGAAACAACAGAAAGAACTAAAGAATGCACAAGAGATCCTCGAGGATCGCCTGCTGTTTAACAGGTCAGAAGACACACAGGACAAGCGTACAAAGAAGAGCAAACACTCACCTCGAATGTCAATGAATCGATTGAAAAACCGAATTGGGTTCAGAGAGAAAAACAGAGCCAAGTCTTTCCTGCCAACTTTGAAGGGGTTCCGGTCATCCAGCTTCAAGTGAGTGTGCACAGAAAGCCGCAAGTCCTTCTCGATTTCCTTACACAGCTTATCCAGCAAATGCTGTTCAGAAGGAATTGAGCTGTTCACCACCACTCCCACTGCAGATCGCTGCTGCGTGCACATGCCCTGACCCTCATTGTGCACTGAGGACAAACTGACTAACTAGCTCCTTCACTTAAGATGCCAGCCTCTCAATGGTTAAATTTTATTTTTGTTTGAAAAGTGTAATAATTTATTTAAAGCCAAAAGACAGATAAATACTGAGACTTTATTTTCATAAATATTTTAAATTTAATTTTTATAATATCAGCCAACCAATGGCATCACTATATGGAACATGAGTATGTAATACAAAGCATAAAATTTATGAAAAGTAGCAGCAAAAAAAAAAAAATGACCTTGCAATGTGCAGTAAATAAAAAAGATTTCCTTATGATTATCATTAAAAAATCACAGGGGCTGTATGTATGTGGTGCACATACATATATGCAAGCAAGAAAAATATATATAAAATAAATCTTAAAAAAAAATTCTTAAATCATGAGGACTTTGAAAATGGATCAGTAGATTAAAAGCACTTGTAGACAAGTGTGAGACCTGAGTTCAAATCCCCAGGATACTCCTAAAGGCAGGCACTGTAGTCCTAGCCAGATCTGTAATCCTAGAGTGAGATGGGAGATAAGAGAACTCCCCAGAACTCTAGAACCAGCTGGCCTGGTTTGTACAGTGGTAAACAACAGAGATCCTGTCTCAAAACAAGAACAGACACCCAAGGCTGCTCTCTGACCCTAACACTTGCACCATAGCACAGGTGCACAGAGCGCCAACACGCACACACACACACACCACACGCACACGCACACGCACACGCACCACACACACACACACACACACACACACCTGTCACTGTGTTAACAGTAACATCTCAATGTTAACAGTCATCTTTGCTTATCTATCAGAGTATTAAATACTAGCCAGTTATCTGTATTTTATTTTTAAATAAAAATATTCATGATCATTTGCAAGGTTTGATAACCAAGAAGGGCAACCAAAAAGGGAATACGATTATACAAAATTTTTTATAACTTCCATGACACTGAAACAGGCAGATGTTAGACGGTTTACTTATTTTTAATCCTATCTTCTGAACAAAAGTTGTTTGATTTACACAGTAATTTATAAATAACTGGTTTAGGTTTTCTTGAGAAACGGTCAGCGACTGGAACTCACAATCCTCCTGCCTCAATCTCCTGAGTGCTGGAATTATAATTACACTATTACACCTAGGTTTGTTGAAATAATTTCTGACTCAGTGAAGTCGGCTTCACTCTGAGAAGCACTGCTCTTAAACTTTCAATTTTAAATATAATCTTACCTCATTTAAAATGTCCATAATTTCCTTGTCATAGCAATCCAGTAGTAGTTCATGGGACTCTAAATGCCTTGAATGCATCATGGCAGGTACACAGTCTCGTAAAGCACTGAACATGTACTAGTCAGAAAATTAAAACACACCTGAGTTTAGAAAAACCAGGATTCTAAACTAAATTGCAAAGGCTAATTACATATAAAAACTCTGACCTAAAGGAAAAAATACTTTTCTATGACTGCTGTATTTTCCTAAAAACCTTAAACATGCAATGTAGGCACACACATGAAAAAGAAGAAAAGTTAACATTCACTAGTCTAAATTTACTCTGTGTGCATCAAATACACTTACTTCCACAGAGACGGTGAGTACCATGCAGCCTGCCAACAAGTAATTGTCAAAACTACTGAGCAAGATCAAACCAAGTGAGCTGAGAAGGGAAAACTGCAAGCATAGAGGGTTAAGTGGATAACTGCCTGGACAGAGAGTTAGCACAGTAAGACTAATTTTACTCATAACTATTGATATACAACTTAACCACCGATTATATTAACTTTGATTAGATATGCATAATAAAACTGTTCAAAATATCATTGCAGGTCAATTATATGATAGTTTATTAAATCAAATGACCTATTTAATACTTACAAAGTGGCTAGACATAACGCTTACTCTTAGATTACTCTATACTTACATGTAATCTAGCTGCATCAACAGCATTCTCATACACATCATCTAAATATATTGGAAAGACAGCGCGATGCCAGTATAAAAAACAGCAGTCACACTGTGCTTGGACCCTGCAATATAAGGCAATAATCAGTGGTGACCTTCTGTGCTGAGGGGAGGAGGTGTCTTCCCCACTTACCTCCTCTGAATCATTCACCCATTATTACAGTGAGAAAACTAAGTTATTTTTCAAATTAAGTAAAGGAAACAAAACATTTAAATACCCTACATTATCAAAATTCTGTATATGCTTTAGCTTTAAGACTGTTGAAAAACCCAGACTACTAAATGGATGTTTAAAATAAACGTCTCCATATTATCTGAAATAATATTTGCATTACATGCATAATTTACATGTCTCCACAGTGAAAAGACTTTGGGATCCCCTTACTGTTTTGTTTTGTTGTTCAGGCCTCCAAATCTTATGCACTCAACTATCTATATCAAATAACAGCATTTTATGAGATGGAGGCTAACCTGGTCTACATAGCCAGTTCCAGGCTAGCCAGGACTATACAATAAGATCTTATATTTAAAAAAAAAAAAAAAAAGCCACTATGACCACAAAACCCTGTCACACAGAACCTCTCCAGTGTCTTTGCTACCCAATTACTATGTAATGACTTCAGACAAGAATTAGCCGAAGTATCTTATAGTGATAGTCCAACATTTCTTTCAAGGATTGAAAATTAGACACCACAAACTACAAAAATACCAGCTTCTCAGAAGAGCAAAGACAATTATGAGGCTAAATGAAAATTTAGCTAAATGCAATAGCTGAACTTTGTCAAAAGTCCAGTGTTCATTGTCCCTTCAGGAAACTCAATGCAAAACAAACAAAAACAGTCACAGCATCTGCAAAACAAGCCTCTCCACCTCAGTTCAACCCAATGACTGGCTTTTGAGACTGCAATTCAAATTTTACTTCCAAATACAATTACACAATATGGTGTGTCATGGGTCTTCAAGTGTCTCACAAAGAATAAAGCTTTATTATAAAGCAGCAAGTCCAATAGTGACACCACTAAAATACTGACAATGGACACCATAATCTGCCAGATACCCTGAGGGTGCTCTGCTTTGTATATGTCAAATCTTCCAGGGTTCATGCTTCCTGTGAAAGCAGAGCTAAGACAGGACAGGGTTGGAGTCAGTCTCCTGTTGGTCACATTACAAGAGTTACAGAGAGGAACTAACGTGCCCCGTGGATCTCTTCCTACTCTGGCTGTGCCGAAGAGAACCCAAGCTCAATGTGGGAACAGGCCTGTGACCTCAGCACTGCAGGACCAGCCTGGGCCCCACAGTAAATGGAGGTTGGGAGTGGGGAGGGCTGAGGAGAGAAGAAGGGAGGGAGAGAGGAAGGGAGTAATGGAGGGAGGGAGGGAGGGAGGGAAGGAAGGAGGGAGGGAAGGGCTGTTCTATCGAGCAGGCCCTTGACTATCACTACCCAGCTCTACTCACCGTTCTCTGAGCTCGCTGATAAGATCCAGCTTCTTCATGACTACTTGAAGGGGAAAGAGTTCTTCATCTTTAAATGTTTTCTATTAGCAGGAAGGGAAAACACAGAAATGTAATCACTACAAGACCAAGTTTCTTAGGCTAACAAATGAACTGTGAACCTCAGACTTCATGTTGATTCCTTTCTTGCAATAAACTCACCATTTGTGTGCCAACGCTCAATGCCAAAGAAACAATAAGTCGTCGTTGTTTTGTGCTTGGTCCATTTAAGGTGTTTTCAGCCAAAACAAGAGCAGATAGCACATCAAGACGTTGTTCACTGTACTTTTTGTCTGAAATTACTCTTTTCTTAAAGATGAAACAGAAAATTATTAGTTTTGATTCTAACATGGTTAAGTTTCAAAAGAAAAAGAAGTCTCTATTCTACTCTCTATAGCACAGCTCTGGAGAGCACAAAAAAACACTTTCCCCCATTGTTCCAAACTTAGCCTAACTGTCTCTCTGAACACTGTCAGGAAGAACAAACACAGTGGGCTTAAACACATTCACATCAATCTAACTAGAAAAAATTTCTAAAAATGAGGGGTTAAAACCTTTCCCTTCCTTCTACTGAGATTAGCTGCTAATGGGGTCTTCAGTAGGATACATGGGGCACCCAGGGCTTCACAACAAGCTAGGCTCTGGGTTAGATGGTTTCCTTGACTGTTGGCTAACGCACTGATTATATCTGAGAACCAATCTAAGCACATTTAAGGTGAGCCAGGCTGAGTTCTGAGACTGTCAACACGCACCTTGTATGAAATGCCACCTGTATTAGTCAAGCATGATAGTTTTTCAGAGACTACAATCCTGCTAACTGTAAAGATTACAAAATGTAATGGATAAAGCACTGTAAAAATAACACATCTGGCAGGAACAGAATAGAGGCTACACCAGGAAATACAGATAAAACAGCAGAACAAGATACATTAATTATGCTGAGTATATAATACTTTGCATACCTTGGCCACAGAAATAGAATTCAGAGCCTGATGTTGAAGGTGCTGTGTTATATGTGACACCGAATCTGCCACAACCATGCTTCTCCTGTAGAACATATGCTCTATTGCCTAAAAGAAATAAATGTAACTTTGCAAAAATTAACTTAAAACTTACATGCAAAATCATTAAAGAAAACCTTCATGACCCTAGGGAAGGAAGGAATTTGTAAATGAGACTAGAGGAGGGTGAGGGCAAAATCAAAACACACGCACACAGACAGACACACATACCAACAAAAATTCACCACTTGGGGCTGCAGAGAAGGTTCAGTCTTTAAGTGCTTGCTTGTTTCACAGGCATGAAGAACCAAGTCTGATTTCCCACACCTACATAAAAAAACAGCCAAGCTTATCACCCCAGTGCCTATAAGACAGATAGGAGGATCCCTGGAACTTGCTAGACTCACTGGTAAGCCCCAGAAGCCTGTCTCAAACAAAGTGCATAGCTTCAAAGAACCAATATCTGAGGTTCACCTCTGACCTCCACACACAGGTGCACATACATACATATATCCCTATATACAAAGACACACAAAGACACACATACACACAACATTATGCTGGAAAATTCAACTGCATTAAAATTAAGTACCTGCACTTGTCAAAAGTCATTAAAAAAATAAAATAAAAAGATAAGACATCTACTAAATGAAAGATTCTCTTCTACAAACATTCCAAATTCTAAATAAATCAAAGATTTTTTACATAATCAATAGAACCATCTCCCCCAAAGCATCTAAAATACATTTTTTCAAACAGAAATACAGTAAGTAAACAAAAAAAAAAAATTCACTAACACTTAAGTGCTAATTATTAAAAATGGTCAAACAACCTGTGCTCACTGACTGACTTAATGACAATATAGAGCAATAGGTCTATAATCCCTGCCCGCAGAAGAGGCAGGAGAACTGCTATGAAACCTTGGGTGCTGGTCAGTTCTGTCACCCTGACTCAAGTCAGGGTCAACTGAAAGAAGGGAACCTCAACTGCAAAGATGCCTCCAAAAGATCCAGCTGTAAGGCATTTTCTTAAGTGGTGATGGATGGGAGGGCCCAGTCCACTGTGGGCGGCGCCATCTCTCGGATGGTAGTCCTGGCTTATAAGCAGGTTGAGTACGTCAGTAAGCAACACAAGCTCCTGCTTCAGATTCCGCAGCGTGTGAGTTTCTACACTCACCATTTTTAATGATGAACTGTGATATGGAACCTTGAGTAAAATAAACCCTTTCCTCCCCAGGCTGCTTTGGGTCATAGTGTTTTGTCATAGCAATAGGAACCCTGACCAAGGCAATGATATATACTGAGGCCCTCCTTGTCTCAAAGAAAAACAAAACAAAACAAAACAAAACAAAAAATACCTGGTAATACAGCTTGAAAGAAAGAAAGAGAAGAGAGAGAGAGATGGGAGGAGGGAAAGAAAGTTAAGTTAGTTTGTTCTAAGAAAAGTCCAAATCTAAAGTCCATAATTACTGGAAACTTGCAAGCAAATCTGTCTTAATTTCATAGCTGGGCTCTTTGGCCTACAAGGAGTTATGCTAAAAACCACTTTACATTCCATTAAGTATACTCACTGTCAAGTCACCTGATTCTAGCAGTTCTTGGCTTACTCACAAGACCCCAGTGCTTTCTCTAAGTTACAATCAACAGTGCCTTGTAAACTGACCTCATTTGCATGTGAACACTTTTAAATACTGGGTGTTTCAGCACAAATATTTTTCAATTCATACAACTTGCTTTTTAACACTTCCATAAATAAAACACTAAATCTAGCTCTCCCTTCCTTCTCATGAGCTTAGCTGCTAATGGAGTTTAAACCACAGATGGTCACCTCACTCTTTCAACCTTTCAGGGATGTAAATGCAGGTCCACACAGCTTCACTTTCAGGAGAGCTTTCAGTAACTTACACAGGGCACCCAGGGCTTCACGACAAGCTAGGCTCTGGGTTGGATGGTTTCCTTGACTGTTGGCTAATGTACTGATTACATCAGAGAACCAATCTGAGCATATTTAAGGTGAGCCAGACTTGAGCTGAGACTGTCAACAAACACGGTTGTATAAAGTAGCACCTGTATTAGTCAAGTATAGCTTTTCAGAGTTTTTTTTTTTTCAATTTTAAGTTCACTTTCTCCTAAGTTTGTGTTCTGATGCGACCAGAAAGAAAACGCCTCCAGAGCATTCTACTGTGGCTGAGGTCATGCATGTCCCAAGTCCTGGTGGCAAAGTAAAATAGCACTAACTTACCTTGAGAAGTTCAATAAGCCTGCATAATGCCTTCACTGAGGTTTTGGTCATAGGCTTCTGCACAGACATGTAGAGATTCATTGTGGTCTTAATAATGGTACTAATACTATATGCATATAAGAAACCCTACAAAAGAAAATAAACAGTGGAATCACAGATTTCATTCAGACTTTGTTCTCCATACGCATACAAACAGCCAGTATTTCTAAAGTCTCTTATTTATTATTTTTATATGTATGGGTGTTATATCTACCTGTATGTCTGCCCAACACATGAATGTAGTGCCTGAGGCCAGAAGTGGGTGTTGGATCTCTTGAAACTGGCGTTATAGGCAGTTATATGCCACTGGATTAAACATGGGTCCTCTGGAAGAATACCTAGTGCTCTTAACCTCTGAGTCATCTCTTCAAACACTCAATGTCCCCTTTCAAGTCAATTCTTAAAGTGTTAGAAATACTATTCCTGACAACACTGTGAGTTTTGAAGCAGCCCTTAATTTCCTAAACTATCAAATAGCAGACATTTAGACATTTACTGGCTTTTAAAAAGCTGTTCACATAAAGAAAATGAAACCCCCTTCAGTAAAATGGTGTGTCAGGGAAATACCTAATAATTCATTCTCATCTTAACTTCTGAGGAGACAAGAGACCCCATCTGCTGACACTCAGAGCAGGGAAGCACAGACTAAGGAAACTGACAAACGGAAGTGTTGCTTCCCTGAGGAATGCAGACACACACAGGAACTTCTGAGCACCAAGCTAATCACACCCATCCTCTCTGCCTAGACTAGCCGCTCTCAACCTATAGGTCAGAGATTTACAGTATGCTTCATAACTGTAGCAAAATTGGGTTAGGTACTAGCAACAAAATTATTTTATAGTTGGGGGTCACCACAACAGGAAGAACACCCAGCTTGGCAGGTGGAGAACCACTGGCCTTGCCCAATTCCCACAGTCCACCTATTATCTGTCTCTCGTCAGCTTTCTCTCATCTAGCCCAAGAACGAGAACACACTCCCTCCTCCCCTTCTGTTCATGAAGGAGCACGTAAGTCTTTTGCTGTCCTCAATTTCTTTTTTTCACTCTCCAAGTTTTTATTGTATAAGTCTTTCACTTGTTTGGTTAGAGTTATGCCAAGATACACATTATTTCTGAAGCTATTATAAAACAGGACTGTTTCCTGACTCACTGTGTCTGTCGTTTGTATATGGGAAGATGGCTGGCTTCTGTGGGCTAACTTTATATCCTACTACTTTGCAGGTTAAGTACGTCTTATGATTATCTGAATTTCTTCAGTGTCTGTTGTAATCCTCCCCTTCATTTCTAATTTTATTAATTTGGATCTTCTCTTTCTGTCCTTTGGCTAATTTGGCTAAGTGCCTGCTAGCCTGCTTGCTAACCACATGTAAGAAAGCACTATCTCAAGATTGACTATTTCTGACTAGAGAGTGTACACACGGTGGCAAAGCCAGTTTCCCTGAACCTTACTAGCTCTGTGTTGAAGAGAAGTGCTCAACTTAGAGAATGAAGGAACGTAACGGAGGACAGTGTCCTGAGAGAGTGGCGCAAGACTGAGGCTTGTAGCATACACTAGTTTTACCTTGTCAGCTAGAGAATTACCACATTAGACTGCACTTTTATGCACCGCTGGGGAAAGCTGAAAGTAGAACAAGAAACAGCAGGCATCTAAGGCAGGCAAGAGAGAGAAGCCTTTGTGGCAGCCTTCAAGTATGGAACTGCTCGTGCCATTAACAACCTGTTCATCTTTACTGTTAAGGACAGAATACATAACACAGACGGCTTTTCCTATGAAGAACCATTAGAAGTAACAGTCCTCAAAACTCTCGAGGAAGGCATCAAAGTGCTCACAAGAAAATGAGGAAGTGAGTGGTCAAGATCTGGGGGGGACCTAGAGCAGTGAGGCTGACATTGAAGCTGTTTCTCCACAGCCTCTGCCTCAGAGGCTGTCACAAACAGGGAACAAGGGCAGAAACCAGCTCATGGCCCGATGAGAAGACAAAGATGGCAGCTAAGGAAATGGCTCAATGGTCATGTTCACTGTGCAAGTACAATGACCAAGTTCAGGTGGCTAGATCCATTTAAAAAGCCAGGCACTTGTCTATAAACCTAGCCCAGAGGGACAGACATCTCCCAAAGGCTTGCTATTAGGCTGCTCTAGCTCAGTGAGCTCCAGGTTCAGTGAAAGACGATGTCAAAAAGTAAGGTAAAGAATGATTGAGGAAGACATCTAGTACTAAGCTCCATCCTCCACACATATCCACAGAATCAAGAGCATCCACACACATACACTCACTCTCTCACAGATAAAACAAAACCAGACTGAGGGAAAATATACACTGTTTACAGAAGACACATATTCCATGTAAGAGGCTACAAAGACTGCATATACCATTCAGTAAAGACATATTATGTAGACAATAGCTAAAAGAAACACCATGCAACTGTGTCAATATCCGACACTAATGATCTCCAACAAAAAGCATCTCAGTATAGCTACTTCTGGGGACGTGTTGATCGCTAGTGAAGCTTTTTGTTGGAGATCATTGTGTTTAGTACACAGTTGCACACACACTAAATACATGTAATTTTTTAAATTAAAAATTAAAGAAATCCTCATATATCTGGAAATAAAAAAGTATCTTTCAAGAATCCCCAAAGGAGCACTGGCAAGCAGGTAAGGGCCCGAGGGTGTTCTTCAGGACCTCTTCTTTCATACACATAAATGTGCTTGCCCAAGAAGCCAGAGGCACTGAATCCCCTGAAGCCCAGGGAATCAAACTCAGATCTTTCCAAGGGCAAGTGCTCTCACCCCAGCTGTCTCTGCAGTCCTCATTTTATTAAATATAAAACACAACCCCACCTTTTCACAGTTGTGGCCAAGTTTAACTTCTATAAATTAAAGCCATAAATTTGAAATTGCACAGAAAATATTCTAAGTAAGAACATGCAACTACCTGTATGAAAACATTACATCTGTTGGTGAGGTCTTCAGCAAACGTGTCCATCCTCTGCTCTTTAGATAACATAGACTCCATCTTCATCATCCATGAGCTCACAAAGACATAGTAAGACTGCACATCTCTAACAAAGGAACACAAAGAAAAATATACATCCATGTCTCATACTGACAAGAGTAAAATATTCCTTCCAGCAGTGATTGTACGCTTCTGGCCTACAAAAGGAAGCCTATATATATATATAAGTTACTGAACTTATAACTATGTGCTGAGTACCTATTCAAGCCAGGCATTAATTCTAGCTGAGAACACAACAGATGAAAATCCCTGGCACCATGAAGCTCAGATTCTAGGAAGGAGAGTTGTAGAATAAAGCAATAACCAAAGTTAAAACAGTCTTTAAATGTCTGGTGATACATCCTGAGGGTGGGAGGAGCGGACAGGGACATAGGCCAGGGTCTGAGGTAGTTCTCTAATTTTAAGTAAGATGATCAGAGTAGGCTCGCAGTGTGGTGATTCTGAGCCATGATTTGACCAGATTAATAAGATATGCAAACATGTAAAAACAGAGTTTAAGGAGTGTGAGCAACAAGTGCAAAAGCCCGAGGCTTTGGCAACTATACCAGCTTGTTCAGTAATAACAAAATCCCAGGATGGCTAGAACACAAGGAGGAGGAGGGGAAAAGGGAGGAAGAGGAGGGGAAGGAAGAAGAAGAAGAGGAACATATGTCAACCAACGATACATGCTGGCACTGTCTACAAGTCAGAATAAGCCCCAGCAGCAAAGATAGCAAGAGAGGACAGGAGGGAGGGAGGAGGGAGCAAGGAAAGAGGGACAGGGCAGGAGGGAGGGAGGAGCTAAAGAAATGGGAGAGGAGAGAAGAGGACTCACTGTACAGTGTATGGCAGGCAAGTGACATATAATCCCCAGCACTCAGGAAACTGAGGGAGGAAAACCCAATTCTGACCACAGTAACACATAATAAAAAGTGCTCAATCAGCCTCAGGTCAGACACTGTGGACAAAGCAAGCTTTCTGTCAGTCCTGCTGCAACTCTAACAGCCACTAACATCACTGCGTTTCAAGGACGTTCCAACTTATTTTGTTGTTGGATGGAGGAGTGGGGGACGGGAGGAATTCAATTATCAATTTATTTGTTCCATTTTAAAGTATAAATGTGGGAAATACTAAGGGAAAAAAAATCCCCTGCCCTGGTAAAAAGTAGTGTCAGTATCTTCATAGGAACTTGATGGTCTCTGGAAAAGCTCGGACTCCTCCCAAGCCTAAAGGCAGCTTGCCCGGTATCAAACCATCGGATCCACTGATAGTAAAATGCAGCTGTGCCCCAACTCTGCCCCAGCGGTCAGGGGCACTGACAGCAGGAAGCAGAGGCCAGCCCCCAGCTCCCTTTCCACTTCTAGCAACAGAACTGCCTGCCTGCAGAGAGCCGTCACTTGCAGCTTTCCTCAAGCAGGACAATCACCCACCCTGATGATTTAAAACAGCAGAGTGAATATTAGATTTCTTAGGCACAACTGCAAAGAAACTGGAAGAAAAAAAAAAAAAACACCATTCTTTCAGATCATGGAGCTCTATACTGATTTTATAGGAATGTATTTAAACCCCAAAAACCTAGAGGTAGCTGGGGTAGTGGTACCCTTCTTTAATCCCAGCACTAGGGAGCCAGAGACGGTGGATCTCTGAGTTCAATTCTCTGAGTTCAAGGCCAGCATGGTGTACACAGTGAATTTCAGGATAGCCAGGGCTATGCAGATAGTCTCTGTCTCTTAAAAACAAACAGACAAGTAATTAAGTAAATAAGAAAGCTTCGGGGTAAAATTCTGTCATATAAGGGGTCTTGAAAAAGAGAACATTCAATCTTCACCTACTGAAACTCCTTCCAACAACCTCCTGGGCACAACCACCATGCACTGTCCCCAGCCACACGGCAGACACTGGAGTGTGGGCTCACCAAGCTCACTTCTCAAGCCTCCCTCCTCATCTGAAGTCATGGTAAACAGCTAAGAGAGGCACATGACACTTTATAGACTTGAGAGTGGAGTGCCTGGCTGGCCACCTACTGTTAAAACTTCAGGTTTTAATCTCTGTATTCCAGTTTAATCAGAAAATGGCAACACTAGGAGCAGGAGTGTCTGCTTCACAGGGTGTTCCTACTTACTGTGTCTTATAGATGAGACCAGTGAAGTATCTGGAGATTCCTGGGACATAACAGTGAACTTAGTTATGTTCATTTCTTCCCTGTCTTTTGTCCAAAGCCTGGTGCTTTCCAAAGGCCACACTGTTACCTGTCATTGTCCCTTCAAAGTCTAGTGTTACCTTCTAGGTAGAGCCAGAGAGGCCAAATCTGCTCCCTCCTGAATCTGAATGCCTCATACACACTCAGAGACACCAGTATACTTTTCCTCAGATTCTGCTAATGGCTTCAGCAGAGAAGGCACACTTCCCAGTTCTCTAATGCCATCATCCAGCTCATCTCAAGACACTACAGTTTGTGGCCCTCTTAAAAGGGACACCTTCTGGGTTCTATCCCTAGCAATACATACACACAACAGGCAGACACACAAAATCACGTAACACACACCCTACACACATATACGCACACAAAATAGCTTTTTTCTGATTTGTTTGGGTAGGTTTTAAGAAAAAGCAAAGTTCTTGAAAAATCAATCTGGGGACTGGAGAGATGCTTAGAAACAGAATCTGCTGTGCAAGCCTACGAACCAGAATCTGGATCCAAGTACCACACGGTAGGAGAGAACCAGCTTCTTCTAGCTGCCCTCTTTTACACAAGCACACCCAGATACACTAAAAAATTAATAAATAAATGTGGAAGACAAACCATCAATACAGAAACTGTAAACATTATCTGTTAGTACACATATCTTGTGACTCAAGTACTTTCAGTATCAAATATCTGAACATTTTCTTTACAGTTGTTTTATAAAACTTACTTGGTAAGTGACTGAGCTTTCTGCTGTAGGAAGGTGTCCCTGTGTATCTTAATGGCTTGAAGACTTTTTCTGTCTAGAAGTTTGGCAGCTGCTGGCATTTTATGAATCAGAAAATTATCAGGAAACCAAATAATATTAGCAGTTAAAGTGATGGCTGGCACCTGAAGGGAAGAGGGAACATCATAGAACACAGGCCCAACGGTGCTGTGCTGAACAGTGCTACAACACACACAGAAGGCAGCTCAGAAAACACAACTACCAACATCTCAATGTATTACAAGGTTTGCCTTCCCCTCATGTTTACTGCAGAAAGAACCAAAGCCTGCCCAGTGGGTGGTGAGCACAGCAACTTTATTCTGCCTAAATATTAACAGACAAGGAGACATGCACACAAAAGATTTCACAATAATATATAAAAAGCAAAATGATATTCAACCCTTCATAACTTTACTGCCAGGGCATATTAATAAAATACTAGAAAAAAAAAAAACAAAACCCTTAAAGATAGCTAATGCCTCATGGTCTGTTATTATTTGATAGTACCAGACACAAACTAAGTTTCAATTCTGAAACTGGGTGTCCTATCATGGAAACAGCAAAGATGAAAATAACAACTTAATTTTTTCTCCTTTACTAGTAAGAATGAGGGCAAAGGAGACAAGCCAAAGGAAGGAGGAGGCAAGGCACGCTAACAGTGCTGACATGGCATGGGCGCACTCCTGCAATGCCAGTACTCAGGAAGCTGAGGCAGAAGATGGCTGAGCTTGAGGCCAGCCTGCACTACACAGCAAAACCCTGTCTCAGAAATAAAACAAAGTCAATTGCCACACACACACACACTAAGACCCTAACAATATTACCTATATATACCTATGTATATAATATTTTATAATTATATGGATTATACAATATACACCATATATTAAACACACACACACACACATACATATACCTTGATATGAAATGCAATTATTTTTGTTAACCATATTTGCTCATTTCAAGAATGTTTATACTTTAAAACAAGTATAAACTATCATTGCTTTTACTTTTGCAAGTGTATGTGTATTGTGTGCATGTATGCCTTTTTTTTTTGAGACAGGGTTTCTCTGTGTAGCCCTGGCTGTCCTGGAACTCATTCTGTAGACCAGGCTGGCCTCGAATGTATGCCTTTTATATGTGTGGGTACACGTACGTGTACACATGTGGGCACTGAAGCCCATGGTTGACATTAGGTGTCTTCCATTGTTCTCTGACACATGCTAGCTAGTATAAGAAGTCAGCCTTCCCCAGCACTGCTGGAATTAAAGGCAGGCTGCCATACTCACCCGACATTACGTGAGTTCTGGGAAGCTGGTTTCCAGTCCTCACAACAGATGGCAAGCACTAATCCTTGAACTACTTCCCCAGCCATATTTTCTTTTTGTAAAGTTACAGTGCATAAAAAGTAATTTATTTTTTAATAAACATTTTATGTTAGCACTTTTAAATATCTTAGCTTTATTAAAAGTTACATTGCAACGTGAAAGTAGAAGCTTTGAAGTTCTTACAGCACTTACAACAGATTTGGTCCACTGGATAAAGATGAGTTAACAGCTTGTTATACAAAACTGTTCGAAAAACTGAAAATTGCAACTGTAAAATTTAGTTCTCCACAAATTCCATAGACATACTTGTTTCTCAGTTCAAAATTAAAAGGTCACCTATAAATGGAACAACAAAAAATAAAATAGAACAGATAATAGGTGAATCCTTCAGGAAATGTAAACTTGATAAATAAGTCAAACAAGAAATTTGTATTACCAAGCTTGGCTTCCACGTTTGCAAAGATTGAGCGAATGCTATGTGCAAACTCTTCTGCAAAAGTGCTATTTTTCGACACAGATATTCCTCCATTGAGAGAATCAAATTGCTGTTCAATACAGGCCTACACAGGAAACATTTGAACAGAAAAGCAGACTCTCAGTAACAAGCTATCAAACACCTTGGTAAGGTGAAAACACTTCTGTACTCATTTTAATTACCAAATCTGGCTCTCATGTCCTTTGACGGACATGTGCATGTTCTTATATGAGCACCAGTTATAAGGCACTCAAACCCCAAATGAAGAGACACAGAGTGGAGCTCAGAGATGAGTGGAAGAAATCACTGCTGACACACTGGAAAGCAGGTTTTTGTTTTTGAGAAAGAGTCCATGTAGCCCACTATGTAGCCCAGGATGACCTCAAACTCAGGGATCTGCCTGCCTCTGCCTCACAAATGCTGGGACTAACATTGTGTTCCACCACTCCCAGCTGAAATCATTTTTAAACTTTTACATGTTTGAGTGTTTTGCCTACATGTATGTCTCTGCACCACAGGCATGCACTGCCTACAAAGGCCAGAAGAGGCTGCCAGATACCTTGAAACTGGAGTTGCTGCTGGTTGTGAACCACCAAGAGGTCCTAGGGAACAAACCCAGGTCCTTATCAAGCCAGCACTCCTAACTGCTGAGTCATCTCTCCACATGCAACATCTTTAAAGAGTGGCGCCCTTTAGGAGGGTGCATGCGTGTGTGTGTGTGTGTGGTGTGTGCTGGGTCTCACTCTGTAGCCCAACTTGCCCTCATATTTATAATCCTGATAGCCTTTCCAAGTACTAGGAGATAATGGGCACAGTCGCAGTGCCCAGCTCTTTGCATACTGTATGTGAGAAATGTCCCAGGAAAAAAGAGCTAAAATAACTACATTTTGTATCTAAGAGATTACTTATTTTTACATCTAAAGATAAACTGATTTTAAAAACAAAGAGCTGGGGCCAATCTGTTAAAACTGTGGTAATATAAAACCAAACATAATGTGAAGCAGACAGGGTAGAATGGAATGGATTTTCTGGCAGCACTGTGAGGGTTCATGGAAGGGGCACATTTTTAGCTGGTTTCAGTCCACTGTCACTTAGAAGGCACCTTATCTGTGTATATCCAAGTCACATCCACTGGTGCAGGAAGAGCCAACTGAGCCTTTCTATTGTTTGCTTTGGGTTCTGATTTGTTCCTTTGCAGGTTTAGGACCCTGAGTATGCTAAGAAGTGAGTGCTCTACCACTAAACTGCATCCCCAGCCCTTCAGACTTTTAAAGGCAATCTTAAAAACCTAAGTCTAGAGACTAGTAACAAACAATATTTAATGCAAATGTTTACAACTTAGAGACTTTAAAATCCTTAGATTTTTGTCTTTATTTTCTTTTGAGATGGGGTGTCATTATGTATCCCAAGGTGACTAGAATTCACTTTGTACCAGAGGCTGGTCTTAGTCTTGCACAGCCTCCTGTATGATGGGATTATAAGGGTATACATCACCATGCCTGTTTCAATTTTCTATTTTTGCACAGTTTAATTTTAAAGCCCTCATTTTAAGTAACTTTTCATTTTGTTTTAGATATTGAGTTATGCTTTAATATACTAGTAGTGACAGTTTTTTAAAAGCCAAAGCACTTTCTAAAGAAAAGAAATTCAGAAGTATTTTACCAAAATTCCTACTGCAGTTGAGCTGCGCTGACCTCTAAGAGCAGACCCTGCCCTGATACAGCCTCACCTACCTGGAATATCATTCCATCAAGTAACTGCCCTTCCAGCTTCAGCAAGAACTTCTCAAAGGGCTTTAATTTTTCCTCCTGAATCCCAAATTTCGAAGGGTTGTGATGGACAGATTTCAGCAACCTTGTAGAAGATTTAAAGAAAGATCTTAAATCTACCTAACAAATTCTTAAAAGGTAAAAATATTCCAAGAAAAAAAATTGTATTATTCTTACTTGACTCTTCACATGGAAAATGTAAATGGAACAATGCTAATAAAATGTTTATCCTTCTTTTTACCCCCTTAAATTCAATGTCTGTTGTTCTGTATAACAACATTAGAGACTATTTGTAAACTGAATAAAAATTTAAGTAATTGTTCCAGGGTGTTGAATAAAATGTGAGGCACAAACTTTCACTTGAACAGAATGCAGTGAAAAGAACATATCATAACCATTCTCCAACACTTTAAGAACAAAAACCTGTCTATAAATGGAGCTGACTGTGTTCATGAAAACACTGGACATGACAGGGCCAGAGAAATACTTCAGTGCTTGCAGAGGAAACCTGAGTCTGGTGCCCATCACCCACATCAGGTGGCGCACAAAAGCCAACCACCTCTTCTGGCCTCTCTAAGTACCCATACCCATGTGCAGACACACATGAAGACAGACAGACACACAAACACATACACACAAATAAAAATAAATATTGGGCATGAATTCCTTCTCAATATACATTCTAGTCTTTTAAAAATAGGAATAATTAGTATTTTAATTTTTACCAAAATTAGCACATCAGCTGCACAAAGTAAAACTATTAAAAACATTTTGGTTGGTATACCTTTTGTACATAGTCCAGTGGTCTTTCAGCGTGACATGATTATCAATAATTTCATCCAGGGTAAGTAAAACTGTTAGCAGTTCTCCCAAGTGCTCATACATAGTCTGTCAAAAAACCTTTAATGATTATCATTTAGTCACTAGTTAGAAGTCTCATGTGAACTTTTAAAGTAAAACACATTGGGTTAATTATTGAATTAGTGAAAGGAGGCATCAACTGGTTTCTAACAATACAGGTCTGACTCTCAAATGGTACCACCAGCCTAAATCGAGGATATTCTGCCTAATATTTCCTCCTTAATTATGATGCTAAAGATTTGTTTATTGACAACAGAAAATCTGCAGTGGAGCATACTGGGAAAAAGTACACATGACAGATCATAGCAAGTGAGGGCTCATCAACTACACAGCAATGGGAACACAGAGACAAGGGTGGCATGCTAGCATTAGTATATGTCCTAATCGGTCAAATCCCTATGTAAAATAGAAAAATGAACTTTTACCTGAAAATGAACTCCAGTTGTCTCTATAATTTTAGGTCCTATCCTATAATAAAATAATATCCAAGTTTAAAAAAATCATTTTTGGTCACAGTTCATTCTAAACTCATTAAATACAGGAGCATAAGCTCTTAGAATTGTAGCAAGTATTTGTCTTAAACTTGAGGCACAGCCAGAACAGAGCCCTTGCTGTGCTCCATCATGGGTTAAAGATCTGACAATGGCCAATGAGTAACCTTACTTTTTTTAAACCTAGAGAATGTGCCTTGGCATAAAAGCAGAAGGAAAAAAATTCAGACAAAATCAGGTTCATAATCTCACTTATCTATAAATACACACATTAAAAAAGGAATACACCTCCTTAGTGTCTGAACATCCTAAGCATGTATACTGAGTAAATAGATAAGATGTTAATTCTATTAACTATTTTCCCAAAAAGTCCTTGCTGCTATCTTATAAAAATCAGACAACTTCTACAGTGCATTACTTGTTGCTGATATACAGGGCAGCCAGCTGATGGATTACATTCATCACCACTTCGTAGCATCTCGTCACAAAGCAGGACAGTTCCTGAAATGACAGGGTGAGTACACGTTATGAGGCTGCTTTTTCAATGTCAGGGTATTCGAACTGGATGCTGTAACACAACCAAAGCTCTAGTTACCCAGCAGCCAGAGCTCAGAATCCCTCAAACAATCAACACTTCTCTCTCCTCCGCAGGCCACTCCTCTCTCTGCTACCCTGCATTTCACAATTTCACGATTTTATACTGAGTCTACTGTTTCAGTCATCATACAGCTCCTAAACGGCAGGGCCAATCATGCCTTCCCTGTAAGTGAATGAAGATCTAAAGAGTGAAAATGGCTGCCAACCTACAAGGGTAACAAAGACAATCTCCACAGGTCACTCTAAATCACTTCCCTTATCATCTTTTGTTGTGTTTTTTCAAAACAGGGTTTCTCTGTGTAGCCATGGCTGTCCTGGAATTTGCTCTGTAGTCCAGGCTAGCCTCAAACTCAGAGATCCAATGTGCCTCTGCCTCCCTCATACTTAGCCACCACCACCCTGCTCATTTGTTATCTTTAATTACATATATATTGGGCTGGAGAGATGGCTCAGTGGTTAAGAGCACTGACTGCTCTTCCAGAGGTCCTGAGTTCAATTCCCAGAACCACATGGTGGCTCACAACCATCTGTAATGGGACCAGATGCCCTCTTCTGTTGTGTCTAAGGACAGCTACAGTGTACTACTCATATACAGAAAATAAATAAATAATTCTTAAAAAAAATACATATATATAAATATATATATATATTATATAGAGCTTGTACACACCGAATGCAAATCACTTACCCAAAGAATGTTTATCAATAATTATTAATTCAGATCTACCATACCTAGACTTTCTGACAATGTTTTTTAAAGTTCTCAACTTTTAACCTTATAGAACAAATTCCCATCTAAAATACTTAAAATCTTATTAAACCTGCATCTACTCTAAACTGTAGGCCCTAAACAATAATTTTCATTGCTTTTCATGTGTTGGTCTCACCCACAACAAGTGCAGTTTCTAACACACACACAAACACACTTTGTGGAACTTTTTACACAGCTATTAGTGAGACTTACACACAATTTAAAGTTTTTGAACTTTAAAGAGTTTTTTCATACAGGTTTTTGCTACATAGGCCAGACTAGTCTTGAACTCATGATCCTAACTCAGCTGGGAGTGCTGTGATAAAGGAATCTTGAATGTGTTACATAACAAACTGTAATTTCAAACAGCTAGTTTTACATTTGTTATTAATTTCTGAAGGTTAAATGATAACAAGAAAATAAAAAATAGAAAACATGACAAAAAAAGCAGAAATCAGAGCAGATACAGAAAGACTCCATGAGACAGAAACAGAAAAAAAAAAAAATCAATTAAAAGATTGTCAGATGGTTAGAAAAAAACATCAGAATCCAGATATACCCAGTTGCTCCTTTCCCGTCGCTACCTGAGGAGATCATTAGCTCACAGTGCTGTTTTAAAGACACTGTATTCTTGGACAATCAACATATAAGGCTATCTCACACATACATGGCACCAACACTGTTATACAGAATATGGCTCTTGAGGCCTTAAAGGAATGCAAGGAACCAACAGCACTGAAAGCCTGAAAGAATGGGCAAAGATACACTGAGACAGTGAGCTGAAACACAGAGTTGCGATAGCCATGTTACTGTCAGACAGAGAAGACGGCATGGCACTGCTATCCTGTATAAGCTAAACATCCCGGTCTAAATGCTCCAGACCACAAGTACTGCAGAGTTTCCTCCATTCAAGAATATCTGCACATAGGTGATAAGATACCTTAGCCAGGGAATAGAAAGAAATCTAAACACAAAACTCATTTATACATATAGTCCAGAGGTAATTATTTCCTTAGGGTATAGAATTTTCCATTGGTGATGTTTTATTAGTGTTCAAACGATTTTAGTTTATAGCATTCACACTGTGATTCATTTTTTCACACTAGTGATTCTTAATCTATGTATATAATAGTCATTTGTACATAATTATGTATTATATACATAGTATCACAGCTTCATATCATCAAAGCTTTTGCCAACATAAGTAAAATAAGCATCTATGTGACTTGCTGGGCATGTTAACTTGTTTTATTATAGTAACCTTCTTAGTATCTAACTATTCCATCATAAGTTATATATGTAAATATGTTATCAATACATTTACTTTTCCTTAAAAGGGGGTATTTCACATGGGTAATTTGGTAGAGAGAAGCTGGAAGGTAACAACAAACAGAGAGGCAAGCCAGAGGAAGTGGACTCCACCCCATACCAAGAAACAGACAGGAAAAGGTCGTGTTTGCTAGACTCTGGGAGCCTGAATCAGTAGCCTCTATCTAGGGGCTACTGTAATCCTCTGATTACAGCACAATGGCTGAGAGCTCAATTTATTATATACACCAAATACAATCTCCTTACAACAGAAATACAAAATTTAATAAAACTAAAAGGGAAAAACTCACCTTCACTGACTCTTTAAACCACACTTCTGCAGCAGCCAGTTCTATGCAGCAGACTTCCCATCAGGTTCCGACAATGTGACAAGAAAGCAGTAAAGGCTGCCCTTCCCAGTCTCTCCCTGTTTCCATCAGATAATCTGCTAGTTCAGCCCCACAGTGGCAGCTCCCATCAGAGAAGCTGGACCGCTTCTTTGAGCACTCTAACCCTAACCTCAAACTGCTTTTCAGAGGTAGCTGCATCCAACCAGGGTGGCACCCTCGAGGTATGAGCACTAGTCACATGAAGACTATCTCCCTAAGCTGCTAGATTCCATCTCACAAACATAACTTTTCTCTTTTGTCCCTAGATGAGGAAACGTGACCTGCTTCTTCTGGAAGTCTTCACTATTTGTTTTTTCAGCTTTCCAATTCCTGTGTGATCAATTGTGTGTGTGTGTGTGTGTGTGTGTGTGTGTGTGTGTGTGTGTTTGCACGCATGTGCATAGTTTATAATAACAAAAACAATTTTTAAAAGTCTAGTTTCTTTTTCAAGCAAGTGTGTATGCATGAGCCTGTGTATATGTAAGTACGTGTGTGCAGGTGTTCATGGAGACCACAGACATTGGATCCCTAGAGGTGAAGTCCCATGTAGTTATGAGCCACCAATAAGGGTGCAAGTAACTGAACAAGGGTCCTCTGCAAAAACTACATGCTCTTAACAATGAGCCACCTCTACCACACAAGAACAAATTTTAAAAATTGTTATTTTCCTTTTATGTGTACAGGTCTTGTTTGCATGTATGCCTGTACAACCAAAAGAGTGCCTGGTGCCCAAACCAAAAGAAGATGCTGGATGGATCTCTTGGAAGCAGAGTTAAGATACTTGTGAGCCACCACGTGATGAGTCCTGAGAATTAAACCCCAGTCCTCTGGAAGAGCAGCAATGTTCTTAATGACTGAGTCATTTCTCAAGTACCCCAAAAAACATCTTTAAGTTAAAAAAAAATTATAAATTGTCCATAAATGAAATTATACAAATTATATATAAAAAGATAATATATTAAAACAATTTTTGAATTGTTCAGGTCTCGATACCTTATTCACCTAAATTCCTTATAAATCGTTTAGAAGTTATGATCTCCTACACTGTAAGTAAATGGTTCACTCTCAGAATGCACAAGTCAAGCCCGGCGGTGGTGGCCACGCCTTTAATCCCAGCACTTAGGAGGCAGAGGCAGGCGGATTTCTGAGTTCGAGGCCAGCCTGGTCTACAGAGTGAGTTCCAGGACAGCCAGGGCTACACAGAGAAACCCTGTCTCGAAAAAACAAAAAAAAAAAAAAAAGAATCACAATCAAATAAAGGTTCCAGAACCTTTAAATTATGTGTAATTTTGATGAAAAATTTTAAAAGGCTCAGCCATGAATAGTGGTACACATCTTTAATCCTAGGATGTGAAGGAGCTGAGGCAGGTGAATCTCTTATAAGTTTGAGGCCAGCCTAGTCTACAAAGACAGCCAAGACTACCTAGTAAGACCCTCTCAAATAAGTAAATAGTTTGAGAGATGGTAAAAATCAGTTACCTTAAAGAGATCAACAAAAAGGAGTTACCTGTAAGAATGAAACGAATCTCCCCATTTGAATTTGGCAGTCACCTTCCACCATGCTGGAATCTGTAGCTTTAAAAAGGAGCGTCAATTTTACTTCAGGCTTTTTATTTAAATTCAGCAACAAAGACAAAGGGTAATAATATTCTTTCACTAGCACACAGTACTGAAAACACTGGACTTTTACACTGAAGAAAAAAATGACATGTCATGAACTATATACACCTTCAACCAGGCACGACTCACTGCCAAGAGGACCAAATCTGGTCCACACAGGCCGAACCTCACTGACGCACTATCCATCATCCTAGAGGAGGTGCTGCGGACTCACCATTCCATCCCTCACTTGTTTAACCAAGCCAGTGACCAACAAAGAATGTTAGCACCTGGAGAAGGCTCGGCAGCTAAGAGCACTTGGTTGGCTGCTCTTCCAGAGTACCAGAATTAGGCTCGCAGCACCCACAGGGTGGCTTCATGTGAACCCTACACACACACACACCACACACACACACACACACACACACGGAGGCTCTGTGAACACACAGACATAAATAAACTATTTAAATGTGTTGGCTGTTCTCTATACACTCTACAGTCATGTGAGCTCTTGAATAGTCTGTTAGCTTTCTGTTCACTTCAGTTTCTTTTTTTTTTTTTTTTTTTTTTGGTTTTTCGAGACAGGGTTTCTCTGTGTAGTCCTGACTGTCCTAGAAGTAGCTCTGTAGACCAGGCTGGCCTCGAACTCAGAAATCCACCTGCCTCTGTCTCCCAAGTGCTGGGATTAAAGGCGTGCGCCACCACTGCATGGCTCACTTCATTTTCTTAAAAGGGAGCAACAAATCAATTCTAAAATTTTGACTTACCTCCTTCACCATAAAACAGAAGACCATTGTAAAACTTAGTTTCTGCCTGTTTTGAAGGAAAGTAAAATAAGTTTAAAGGTTACTTTCAAATTCTTATGCTCTTAATTCTCTAAAAACATGACACAACATCATTTACTGATAAATTTCTTCAAAATTCAACAACAACAGCTTTCAAATAAATTCAGCTTCTTGTAAAGTAACAAAGACAAGTGCTGACGCTGAAAAGCTCACCTCCCGCTTCAGCCTTTACTTGGTCATCTCACCACTCTCGTTACCCACGTCTTCCCACTAGTTCAGTCAGCAGTTACAGAATATCAAAAGGGAGAGGAGAAATGATGAAGTCTACTAATGGCGACTGAAGTTCAGTGGTTCCAAACCCATAGAAAAAGTTCCATGCAGCAGGTATCACTGCCCACTCTGGAGGTGTGCAGACTATCAGTGACACCTGCTGAAGCCCCAATGTCTTCACCTCTTCCTCACCTGCCTTGTCATCTCAGCATTACCAATGCTGGTAAGTACTCAGTGAATGCTGGGGTCACAGTACAGAGCCCTTACTATTAGGAATGCTAGCATTACTAGCATTTTAAGTGGATCATTCAGTGGTCAGTATTTACTGCACACTACACACATTTAAGCCTACACCTACTTTTAAATGATCTTAAAGAATGTAAACAATTACCTCATATTTTAATTTCTTGATCTCGCAGCACAGGGCTGCATAAACAGTGATGACTTTGTTTAGGACCTGGTTTGATAAGTGAAAACAGAAACCAGTAAGTACATTGTAATCAGTGAGTGCATTTTCTAACGCACTTTAGGTTCAGGGTCACATACCTTGTTTTCAGTCTTTATGAGTTCCAAAAGGGAGGACTGCTCATATGGCAGAAGCTACAGAAACAACAAAAGAAAAACACTGAAATTCTAAACACACGGGATTAAATGAATTACATTTAACTTGTGTTCAATATAAATGCTATTCAGCATTACCACCACTCAATACTACGGTTAAGATAATCTCAAAACAGCAAGGAGAGTACAATACAGCCACAAAGAAACACCTTCAGCACAACACAATGCTCTGAACGGTTCTAGCCATGCTCTAGGGCACAAGTGTCTAAAAGTGTGAAAACACTAACAACTATGGGTAGTGAGCACAATCATTTTGGAAGTTGTTATGTAAACATACATTTAATAAACTATCGTAACTAAAAGAGTCAAACTGGAGTTATTACAAAGCAGAACATTGAAGAAAGAATGAACCCAATGCTCAGAAACAAAATACAGTGTGGGCATTTTATCATGTAAATCAGATTCATTTCTATCTTGCACATAAAGCTTTCCTGACTATCACTTAAAATTAATTTTTATTATGTGAAATATGGACCTTTCTTTTAGTTACATATTAACAATAAAGTATATATGTAAATTAAAAGTAACTTCTCTCACTTACTTTGTAATTTCTATAGAGATCTTATCTGAGTCTATGACTCTTGCAGAACAGGAACACAAAATAACCGCCCATTAAAGGGACTAAAGACAGGTCCCAGAGTAAGTGGGGAGGAAAAGGGCTGTATATGGGATAAAATAGAGAGAGCTTTGAAAGCTTCTATTGGCAGAAGAGAAAAGCTGTCATCCTTTCACAAAACCAAGGACGGTTATGATCTTAAATGTTGGCAATAATGTAGAGAAACTCAAACTCCTATATATTACTGTTAGGGATGGTGCAGCCACATCAGGAAATAGTCTGGAAGATGAGAAAGGGGCCAGCAAAATGGTTCAATCACAAAAGGCACTTGCCACCAAGCCAGATGATCTGAGTTCAATGCCCAAAACCCATACAGAAGAAAAGAACCAACTCCAATAGGTTGTACTCTCTCCACACACATCATGCCAAAGTATGTGTAAAATAAAATCCTCAGAAAGTTACGCATAGTTACCAGAGGACTCAATAATTCTACTTCTGAATGTGTGTGTGTCTGTGTGTGTGTGTGCAACATGACAGCGTGTCTACATAAAAACTTAAGACACATAAGTAGTATAATTTCTAACAGCCAAAAGTGGAAAGCCTCAATGTCTATCCACCAGTGAATGGATAACTATGTGGCATGAGGGTTCCATAGAATGGAACATTTCCATCAGCTTAAAACTATAGATGTAATAACACTGGCTACACCACAGAGGAGCTCTGAAAACATGGAAGTCAAACACTAGGCAGGATGCTGACATTCCACACGAATCTCACTCAGACGAAACATCTAATGGAGACAAATCCCAGAGACATACAGTAGCTGATGGGCAGCCTGTGACTAGGGGATGCTTGTGGCAGGTAGGAGGGTAGTGACTTGTCTTAGGTACAGGACATCCTTTTTAGGGGAAAATGTTCAAAAATGGATGATGGCAATGGACAATGAGTTCCGTGAATATACTTTTTAAAAACCACCAAGCTGTATAATACAGATGGGTGAAGTAAAGCCAAGCATCATGACCCACACCTGTAACTCTAGAATTCAAGAAGCTGAAGGATTGCTGTGAATTTGAGACCAGGGGGCTATATTGTGAGCCCCCGGCCATCAAGTCTGTGATGTCTATGAGTTACATGTCACAAAAAAAAAAAAAAAAAAAAGGTAATGTACAATTTAGGGTGGTGGGTGGCACAGGAATGCTCAGTATATATTATCTATCACTTAGTGGTGATAACACACTAAAAAGGCATTCCCACTCTAGGCAGTGGTGGCATACACCTTTAAAGTCCCAGTGCTTAGGAGGCAGATGCAGGCAGATCTCTGAGTTTGAGGTCAGCCTGGTCTACAAAGTGAGTTCTAGGACAGCCAAGGCTACACAAAATAACCCTATCTTGAGAAAAAAAAAAAATTGCCCACATTAGGACCCCAAGTTCATACAAGGCACTCAAGGGTACTTTCAGTGAATGAAAGAAATGCTTTATATCTTCATTTGAATATGAAGCAGATGAGCTCTGTAATTCAGCAAAATTCAATGAGACATCCTTAAAAACCTATATATTTGACTATGTATAAAATAACTACAATAAAGAGAAACAAAGCCTGTGTGCTCCATCTAGCTGCTTGCATTTTCTTGAAGATAAAAACAATGGATAGCTCAAATTACTGGAGTTTGTGTTATTATATTTTGATTTTTGTCATTCTTTCAGAAAACAAATTTTTAGCCGGGCGGTGGTGGCGCACACCTTTAATCCAGCACTTGGGAGGCAGAGGCAGGCGGATTTCTGAGTTCGAGGCCAGCCTGGTCTACAGAGTGAGTTCCAGGACAGCCAGGGCTACACAGAGAAACCCTGTCTCGAAAAACCAAAAAAAAAAAAAAAAGAGGTAGTATGCCCTAAAATAAACATATATATACATTTTTAATGAAATAAACTCAGACCTTTAATGCTATAGGATCAAGATTGAAATCCCAAACATCGCCAACCAAATCATCTAGGGCGTCCTCAATTCTTCTCAACTGAGATGTATACTCCTCAAGGAATTTCCCGTAGTTCTTAAGCTGGACTTCAGCATGAATTTCTAAATTTTAAAACAGAACATTACAAGTAATGAATGGCAGAATACTACTTTCAAGTAATCTCAGAAACTGCAGTAAAGCACTGTTAATTATTACTATGGAATCCCTCACTTCTTGGAAACGAAGTTCCAAAGTTAAAAAGTCATTCAGCTTTGAATTTTCTCCAAATATGTACAAGTACTTGAAAGGCTGTACACTTACCTTAGGGTCTGGAGCTTCTAACCATGTCTCAGATAACTCTGGGTCCAGATACCACATTATCATTTTGAGTCACACACAACTCTATTGCAAAGACAATCAACTATGGGAGCAGGTACAAACTGTTGTTACAGGGCAAACTTTAAAAGGTTGGCTAATCCTCCTTTTACATGGGGGTTTCTGACCTTCTACATCATACTATCATTTCAGTAATGTCAAGCTTACCAAATGCTTTACTTGTTCAATTATTTAGCTATTATAATCAAAATATAAAAGCCTGATAAAACATACTGGCTGCTGAGGGGGCTGGAGAGAGGGCTGCTCTTCCAGAGGACTGGGGTTCAGTTCCCAGCACCCATGTGGCAGTTAACTCTAAATCCAGGGGATCCAACATCACCCTCTGGCCTCTGTAGACACTGTGCACACATGTAAAATAAAACAACATTTTAAAAAAACAGCTGGGATTTACAGAATTTATATACTATTAGATAACTTTAAGCTTAGAGCCACTGGAAAAAACTCAATTTTTCATATGCCTATTCACTGAAATTAAAAATATTTCATTTTATACCTAAGAATTGTTACTTATTCCAGAAATTCAATTCCAATTCATTTCTTTTACCAATGTGTGTAACTTTACTCAGTCTTCTAAAAAAAATGCTTTTCGGGATGGAGGATGGCTCAACAGTTAAGAGCACTGGTTGCTCTCCAGAGGTCCTGGGTTCAATTCCCAGCAACCACATGGTGGCTCACAACCATCTGTACCTTCTTCTGGTGTGTGTCTGAAGACAGTAACAGTATATTCCTATACATAAAAATAAATCTTTAAAAAAAGTGCTTTTCCTTCAAATTTGAAGTGTGGAGCCCTTATGAAATAAAGTATGTTCTGACTCACACTGTATGAAATATAGACATCTGTCCTTTATTCTGCACTGAGGCTGTGAATCAGGGACATCAATCCAGTTCACTAGGAAGCCTGACTCATTATAGCAGCACTCACTTAGGGAACTGTGGAAAACAATTAGTCTAGTTACAATTCACAGCTCCAAAATTAATGAAAACCAGGCACAAAGAGATCTCTTACCTATTGCTAACAACCCCATGGTTAATGTCTTACTCTGTAACACGGGAAATGACCAAAGCATCCTTTGACCAGCAAATGGGTTCTTAAAGACTGCACTAGAAAAACACACTAAAGAAACACTAAATTCCTTGCCAGTAAGGTAACAAATAGCTGTGAACTCATCAAAGTTAAAGTACAAGGAGACTAAGAACCAATGGCCCTTTCTGCGTACCACACTCCCCTCCCAACAAACTGCATTTCTTGGTGTTGTTTTCTTATTTCTTTTTAAAGTTAGTATAAAGTTATGAGTTTCACCACAACATTTTCACACATCCATGGTTTTTATATTGTGTCCTCACTCCTGTCCCCAGTCCTGAGCATCTTACAAATGCTCACTTACTATTCTGTCTAACTGATCATTCATTCTACTTAAAGCTGGAACCCAGTGTATCTTCATTCCAACTTTGGTCAGATACTAAAGAGGCACCTTGGCATACAAAGGAGGTGTGGGGTAAACACCTGACTAGATGCAGTTCGCTTTAAAACCAAAAATACAAGAAAAAGGCGGGGGGTTGTTATTATCCTTTTATCTAGATTTTTCTTTAATCTGAGTAAGACCCATACCTTAAGAAATGTTTCCTAAAAACTGCTCAGCACCTTGAACATAGCTCAACTAGATGTAGAGGCAAATGAAACCTGATTACACAGAATTCTGTACATGTTCTAGTGTCTCTGTAAAATAATCCATAATGCAGCTGTAATTTATTTTTAAAGGCATTCCTACTTTGGGGAAAGGTTTGCCTTTTAAAAATTCTCAAACAACTCGCCCCAATTTCTCTTCTATCACACACACAAAAAGAAAGAAAGAAAGAAAGAAAGAAAGAAAGAAAGAAAGAAAGAAGAGAAGAGAAGAGAAGAGAAGAGAAGAGAAGAGAAGAGAAGAGAAGAGAAATGAACCTCCAGCGTCTCTCTAATATAGTTTGACTTGCCCATTTTGCTGAAACAAACTATGAGGCTTTATGAGTGATTTTAAACATAAAATCGGACTTGACTTCATGAAGCAGATCTGATTAAAAATAAAAAGATAAAATAGATTTAAAAACCATTTCAGCTGCAATGACAATTACAGGGTTTTGAAAACTATATAAAAATCAATCAAGGGCCGAGATGGGATGAGATATTCCAGTGTTGATTGATTTTTTTGGGGGGGGGGCAGGAAAAGCTGTTTTTCGCTGTCTTCTGTGGTTCCAAGAACGTGAACCCAAACTTCAGAAGTTGGCTTGAGAAGCAAAGAATAACAGGAAACCGAAACGGGAACCCAGACTCTTCTAGAACTGAAGGCTGAGTGAGCATCTGGAAAAAAACCCTGGGACGGGATGGGCAACCGGGGAGGCTGGCCTCTCGCGGGGCGCTCCACGGAGCGGCGCCGCTGGCCCGTCACCACTCCCCGGAGGGACGCCGGGTGCGAGTGCGGGGCCAGACGCGACCCCACAGTCACGCAGCGCACCCCAGTCCCACCCTGCGGGAGCGTCCCGAAAGGGCGGCTGCGCAGCGCGGCGCCGCACTGTCCTCGGTCCACAGCGCCGCCCGGCCCGCCTCGCCCGACGCCGGGGCTTACTCTGAGAGCCGTCGTCCACGCGGTCGAAGTCCCAGTCGGGCGACACAGTGTCCACGGCCATCACCGCGACACCTCCCACAGACACAGCTCAGAGAAGCCACCGCCGCCGCGCCGCGGGCCTCACCCCAGCCGCTGTCACTGCACGTGACTTCCGGCCTCGGCCCCGCCCCCGCGCGCCAGAACCAGTGGACTTTCGGCCCTGCGGACCGCGAGAGCCTCTGGGAAAGCGAGTCGTCCGCCTGCGCCCGGAGCGGCCGCCATAGTGACGGCTGCTGCTGGCATTCTGCATCCTTCCGGTCCTACTGCGGTTTGCGGCTGTTCTCAGGGCACATTCCGTTTCTCCAGGCTCTTTTTTTTATACCCTATGGAGTTACTTCCTCAGTCTGTCTCACCAGCTCCCTTTCTGTCTTTACCCTCACTATTCCTTGATCCCACTGCACTTCCTGTGCTGATTATTTGTTGGGAAAAAAAACCTGTGTGTGTGTAAGAGTAATGACTTTAAGAGTGCCATCAAGCAATCTCACTACTGGGCTTGTTTTACATATATCACTGTTCTTCCTTTCCTTGCTTTAAGAAGGTGGGGTGGGAACTGTGTTACCCCGAGTTCTACATTTATCCTGATGTTTACACAAAAACCTTTATATTAGGTTTTTAGTAAGTACTGCTACGAAGCAATATAAATATCATCAAAAAAAAAATATATATATATATAAAATTTAAGACGTCCATACTCTGAACTCCTAGAAAGCTACAAAATGAAATAGGTCTCAAATGGCATAATCCCTCCCTCCCACTTAAAAAAAAAAAAAAAAAAGTATAGGAGGCAAGTTTAGAACAATGCATATTTGCTGTTACATCTACAATCGATGTAAACATATATATATATATGCTCATGTGTTTGCAAATGCATAGGAAGAATTCAAATCTCATTAAATAAGACTGGATTACTTGGAAAAGAGAAGGTGCTCAAAAATACAAAGTGGCTCTTAAATTTTTCTTGTGTCTATTAACTGAATCTTTTTCAAGCAGAGTTTTTAAGTTATTTGCATTATAAGATACCAAAAAATCAATATAGAATGTTCTCTTGAAGAGCGTGTTCTGAGATGTTGAGGGTTGGACTTGGTTTTATTTTGAGATAAGATCTCATTATCATAGTGGAGCATCCCTGCTGCTCCTGGGCCTGTGACAAGGCTATGGAGGGAAACCTCTACAGATCTGAGCTACAAATTAACATCTTTACTTTGTAAAGTGCTTTACTAAGTGCTAGGATTACAGGCTTGTGCCATCAGGCTGGACATTGGAAAGAAATTAGAAAACGCTTTTTTTCTAACAAAAGTGTTTGTTACAGTGACAGCTGACAAACACAAGTGGACTCCACATGCCTCTGGCTTCAGGATGGCCTGTTAGAATTTTCAGTTTCTGGAGCAAGCACTGTTTTGGCACCCTTCTTTAGGTTCCATATGGTAGCTGTTGGCAGCTTCAGGCTCACATTATCACAAGACTTAATCCAACCGACGAGAGAAAAAGAGCACACTGATAACTTGAACAAAAGTTCCAGAATCAAGTCTTGCCAACAGTGATTAGCCTTTCTTTATTTGAGCACACTTTCCAGCCAATCTCAGAAATCCAAATATCGGGAGGAGTGGACCCATTGGCTTAGCGTAGGTCACGTGCTCCACGGATGCCGCAAGCAAAGGAAGAAGCAACTCTATAAGGATCACTTAGCCTGGGAGTGGAGGAGACAACTAACAACCCAGTAGCTGTTATCACAAGAAGTGGATTTATGTGGCAGAGGGAACAGCTATAATGGTGGTTGCATCACTGAGCCACTTGGTCATTAGCAGACAAGCATCTTGCAGTGACTTCATCTCAGGTTTTCGAGTTAACAATTAATTATTACAGCAGAATGTGTATTTTTTCAAAGATTATTTCAAAATTCCTTTTGTAATAATTTATAACTTAGATGCTTACATTTAGAATTCTAAATAAAAGAACTAGTACTTTATCAATAGCTAGCATGTATTTTGTACTCATTGCATAATCTATATATAACAAGATTTTTTTGTTGTGGTGGTGGTGGTGGCCCAGACTAACCTTAAACTCACTATCCAGCTTAAACTGGCCTTGAACTCCTGATCTTCCTGCCTCCACTTACTAAGTGCTGGGATTACAGGCATGTGCCACTATGCCTGGCATTGTAAAGAAATTAGAAAATGCTCTTTTTTTCTAACAAAATCCAAACAGAAACAAAAATCTGGGGAAAAGTTGAAAAGTGAACAATTCAGAACATGATGATTTGTAAAAAAGAAAAAATTTAGCAGAAATATATTTGGGGGAAAGCCAAGAGCCTGAGAAAACATTTCTTTATCACCAAAGTTTGATATGGCCTTTAAATGTAACTCTATAATTTCATGCTATGTCAACTGGACATTTCCACAGGAATGACCAAGCCAGCTCAGTCAGTCAACAGGGTCTCGAGGGAGGGAGGAAGGATTAAAGAAAGAAAAGACAATTAGAGAACATTGTAACATGACTCCAGCCTGGCCTGAAGCTGAAGCAGGTTTATTTTTTTCCAGTCTGCCTTTATATTATTTTAAGTACATACAAAGAATATGGTCAGTCCTAAGGCATAAACAAAGTAGTCACAGAACAAACAAGGCATAAACAAAATAGTTAAGGAACAAACAATGCATAAACAAAGGTCCCATGATTACTGTATTCAGGGTCTTAACAAGAAACAAAGGGTCCATCAAGATATAAAGAAAACATTCCTCAGCTGTAATCATCTTGAGCCTACTTCCTTGTCCTAGCCCAATGTCAAATTCCTGCCAAATTCCTAGAAAGTGGCCCCAAAAGCTCTCCACACAAGAACTTTACATGGGCATCTAATAAACATCATTGAATCCACAACTGAATTCTGGGTACTTCACTCCAAAACCTGCTTCCCATACTGTATGAAATCCATGGCTTAGTAAATAGTGATATGACCACTTAGCCAGGATGGTACCATGGCAGTGTCTTCTGTTTCCATCTTCTTGTTCTAAATCAGTCAAAGGTTAATCTTATTTTTAAACGACTTTCAAGTTGTAAATAAGATGCAAAAGTTGTCAGAATCAAAATGGAGTCTAATAAGGGTCGAATGGCCCTTGCTGCTGAGCCTGATAATCTGAGTTCAATCCTGGGACTGACTCCTGAAGGTTGCCTTCTTACCTTCACATGCACACCCTAAGTTGTACATAGATAAGTACAAGTGTTAAAACAATACAAGGTCTAATGTCAACCCTAAAAAAACCAAAATTAATAAAGCCAGGAGGTCATAAAGGAAGGGTCTATACCTATGATTGCCTATAATCATCACAAACTATTCTGCCAGATTCCAAGATTTGCACAGAGGACTGTGCAGACTTCTGGGGAAAGAATTTCTAAAGAACCTGATGGTTAGCTGTCCAGTCATGAGCTGATGGAGTCCTTGTTACAATCACTGTGGCCAAGAAAAATGGTTTCATAAACTGATGTAACCTTCCTTATTCTCATGTTTAAAGCCTTCCTCTTGTCTCAACCTCTTTGAACATACCTGGGGTTTACTATGGCTGTTTCCTACTTGCCTAGTCCCAGAATAGTATTCTTTGCAAGATCTCTCATTTTGGTTTTAATATAAATTTGCAATATTGAGTTGTTACACTTGGGTTGCAAAATTGTTGATGGCTTGTTCTTTTCTGCCTTTATCCATTTCATCATTTTATAAATGTAATAGTAAATGAAAGAAAATGATTCAGGACTTTCCATCAGCTACTTAGCGTGACCTATGGCTGGCTGGCTGCTGTCTTTCCCTATCTCTCCCCTCTGTCTACTCCCCTTCCCCAAACCCTCTAGGTTCAGTGAAACCCTTGTTGTAGAGATTAGCTTAAAATGTGCTCAAGACATCTCTTACTGAAACTGCCCTGGAGGCTGCTGGGCATGATCAAACAAAATAAAACAAAACAAACAAACAAAAAACCAAAAGCACCTTTATTTAAAGAGTACACACTGTCTTGCTTTTAGTTTTAAAATAAGGTATCAGGTTTCTTTGTAATATATCTTTTAAGAAACATATTTAGCAATTTGGGCATGTCTCAGGAATGGCCTGTCTTACTGTTCATGAGAGGCATAGACTCCTGTGCCTGCAGAGGAGTTCACACAACAGCCGAAGCCTCTGTCACAATCCCTACTGCTGGCAATCTGCCAGTAGATATGCTCTAGTGTGCCATCTCCAATCCTGTGGGCCACGGGAGAGCCATTGCATCAAAGAAAACAAGATCCAGCAGAAAGGTCTGGTCTACTCACTCTCTGCTAGTAAAAATGAAGAGGAAAACTGGGATTAGGAGCATTTTGGGTCACTGATGACAATTTTTTTTCTTTTTGTCCCAAAAGACCTTTATTAAAATGTTTATATGCAATGAGATCAATAATGGGCAAAATGGAATGGCTTTGAATCCTACAGTGTGCCTTAGTTTATTTTGTACTACTGTAAATAGAATACTTGGCTCTGAGGTTTATTTGGGCTCACAGTTCTAGTGTCTGGGAGATCCAAACAAAATGGCCCTGACATCCTATGGAGACTCTCTAGCTATGTCCCAACATGGCAGACAAACAGAAAGGGAACCTTTCTTATGCAGGGAGGGCCAAGCACACAAAGTGGCCTGGCTTTTTAATATCCTGCTGTCTCTAAAAATTCAGTCATAGGAATCCCATCTCACCGCAGGATCTCAGCATTCCCCACTTGGCCCTGCCTCTTTTAAAGTATATACCACCTCAGCTCCTTTGCTAGCCCAAGTCTCTTCGTGAGCTTGGTGACAGCATATCGTATTATAGCAAAACATAGGAGTACAGGATCCAGGGGCTCGAGAGATGATCCTAAGGTTAAGGATCCTTGCTGCTCTACCAAAGGACCTGAAAGACCCCCACGAGGGAAGACTCGCTCAAGTCGTGGGAGTTCACGGCCACCCAGAAACTCACAAGAGACCAAACTTGCTGCAAACCGCAAAAGGCTTTATTTCGGGATCAGCCGGCTGAGGTCAAGACTCACAAGAGGAGTGTCGACCCCAAGGCCAGAGATAGAAGGATATTTAAAGAAAAAACCCACAAACCAGGGGGTGAGGGGAATCATAAAAACATCAGCAGACAGTATCATAAAAACAGTAGAAAGTCCCCAGCCTATTATTCATTTGATAATATGGGAAACACCCTGTGCACTTATTTTTTTAAGAATTTAATTGTTTAATCATCTATCATGTGGCCAGTCAGTCCTTGGAACAGCCCAGATGACTGGTATTTTCTTTATGATCAGCCAGTTCCTGGAACCCAGAGCCCAGAGCCTATGAACCAGATGACCTTCATTCTTGGTTCCACCCTTTTGTGGTCGGCTAAGTTCCTGGAACACAGCTGGCCTGGTTTCAGCCTCTATATGCTAGGGATCTCAAAAAAGGTTTATTCTTTTCAGACCCAAACTCAATTCCCAGCACCTATGTCCAGCAGTTCACAAAAGCCCTAACTCTGGTTCAGGGGATGAAATGCCCTCTTCTGGCCTCCACAGGGATTGAGCTTCAACCACTCCTCTCCTTCAATCTCATTCTCTACACACCCCCACTTCAGGCTGGGGCCAAAATAAGGCTGGAGAGTGTTTCACCTCAGATTTTTAAGACAGGATCTCACTAGACTGGCCTGAAGTTTTCAGTCCCTTATTTCTGTCTCTTTCATTCTGGGATTATAGTTTACTCATGTCCAGCTTCAAGCATTTATTTTTTTAGATCACCATTAAACTTGTTTAATAAATTTCAGTTCTCCCTATCACAGGTACCTAGACTGGTGCTCTCTAGTGGTGGAGTTTTGTTTTTATCAGAACATTTATTTTTAAATATTTTTTGTTATTTTATGTTTATGTGGTTTTCTCCTGCATGTATGTATGTTACCACTTGCCCCTACTTTATTCCCACTGAAGCCAGAAAGGGCATTGGATCCCTGAATCTGGAGTTAAAGACAGTTATGAGCCACCATGTGGATTTTGGGAATAGAACTCAGGCCCTCTGGAAGAGCAGTGTGGTGGTTTGAATATGCTTGTTCCAGGAAGTGGCACTATTAGGGGGTGTGGCCTTATTGTAGGAAGTGTGTCACTGTGGGGCTGGGCCTTGAGACTCTCCTCCTAGCTGCCTGGAAGCCAGTCTTCTCCTGTTCGCCTTCAGAACAAGATGCAGAACTCTCAGCTCCTCCAGTCCCATGTCTGCCTGCACACTGCCATCCTTCCTACCTTGAAGATAATGGACTAAACCTCTGAGCCTGTAAGCCAGCCCCAATTAAATGTTGTTGTTATAAAAGTGGCCTTGGACATGGTGTCTCTTCACAGCAATGAAACTCTAAGACAAACAGCCAGTGTTCTTAACTGCTTGAGTCATTTCTTTAACCCCCTGTAATATTATCTATTGAGCAATTTTAATCAGTAATAACTGCACCACACACACACACACACACATATATGCAAGTACAAGTTAAAAAGCAGTTAATAGCAATGAGATTCATAAGGGTTACATAATTCTCGTGTACAATAAAATGGAATATTTAGCATAATTTATTTTAAAACTAGGCATATAGGCAAAGTGGTCTAACGTTAATCAGTCAAAACAAGCCTATTGAATGAGGACACAAACAACTTTATTCTAAAATGTGCCCTAGCCCCATCCTTGAGCAGGCCTGAAAGACCTTGTTTACCACAATAGACTAAATAATAGGACCTAGGTGGAGTTACCCACCTTGGCTGCAGGTACAACCTGCTACAGGCACTTAGAAGAATAGACTGCCTACTGAGCTTGCCTTGAGACTTACGATGGGTTCCCCCACCCATCTCCGGGTTCAGTGGGGATTTCCCTTTAAATTAGAAGAACTGAATATTAAACTTCAAGCCTTGATCAGAAAACTTTGTCTTGGCTTCATGTTTCTCTTGCCCTTCTGTCCCTTTCTTCATTTCCAGCCCCCCTTTCAGGTGAACCCAGTTGTTCTGTGGCCATAGGCAGCTACACTAAAATCCCTAAAGTTATTGTGAGAGTAAATATTTTCTGTACTTCAGAAAGTCTGTAACTGGCCCATCAAGATGGCTAAGTGAGTAAAAATGTCCGCCAAGCCTGACAGGTCGATGCCTCTGACCCACATGCTGGAAGGAGAACTCTGACTCTTGCCCTCTGACCTCCACACCCTCACCTTGGCACAAAGCTGAAGATGGCCATCCTTGTACTTCCAGCCATGCTCCTGCCTCTGCCTCTGGAGTGCTAGGATCACAGATGTATGCCATCTCAGCAGCTGCAAAAGAACAGACTTGTCTAGGCTTCTCTTGTCTGGCTAAGAGAATTTGCTGTGCAGGTCTGAGAACCCAAGTTCCAATCCCCAGCACCCACCCATGTAAAAAAAAAAAAATCTGAGCGCTAGTGGCAGTCTCAGGGTAAGATGGCCCAGCAGGCAAAGGCAGCTGTTAATCTAGCTCCAGGTTCAGCGAGAGAACCTGTTTCAGGAGAATAAGATGGAGACCAATAATGCAGAACACCTGGCAGCCTTCTTGTGCCTTGTTGTGCAAGACACCTGATGCCCTTCTCTGGCCTCTTGGTGTATGCATGGATGGACATACCCTCACACATATGTACACACAACACACACACATCAAATAAAGTGAAATAAAAGTATTTATCTGTGCCAAGTGAGTAAACCAACAAATGCAAAAGTGGAATTAAGGGGAAGAGAAGAGAGACAGAGGAAGAGGACCCAGGAGCTTGACACCTTAGGAGAGACAAATGGGAGGTAGCTGAGAAATTCTGCCCACTGACTTCTGTCTTTTGCTTAGGAAATCACTGCTGTTAGCAGCGTGGGACAGCCTGAAGGTCCTGCAGCTTGACCCTCGGGTGTGCTGGAACCTTGTATCTGAGACCAGAGGGAAAAGGTAGCTGCAACACTACGTTCTGTTATCTTAAGGTGTCTTTTACTTCTGGTATTCCTCAGCTGATGTGCACAACTCATAGTCCTGTCTCTGTTTCAAAGGCAAACTGGGATTTTAAAAGGTCCCATGAACACTTTAGAAGTCACCTAATGTAAACCTCTTCTTGAATACATTGAAATAAGGTAATTGCATGATGAAGGTGACGTTGCAAGTGGTACTGTGATTGATAAGAGAGTAAATGATAGCAAGAAAATGTGCGAATACAGTCATTTTAGTACTTTTTTCTGTGAATTAGGAAAAGTATATTCTTGGTCTGATTTAGTTTTCATTGTTGAGGATTTCTTTTGTTTTTTTTTCTTTTCTTTCTTTTTTTTTTGGTTTTTCAAGACAGGGTTTCTCTGTGTAGCCCGGCTATCCTGGAACTCACTCTGTAGACCAGGCTGGCCTCGAACTCAGAAATCCGCCTGCCTCTGCCTCCCAAGTGCTGGGATTAAAGGCGTGTGCCACCACCGCCTGGCTCATTGTTGAGGATTTCATACATGACTAACAATGACTAACATGTGTTTTGATCAAATCTCAGGCAACTTTTCCCTACCAGCTTCATGTGCTGCCCACCCCCTCCCCCCAAAGCTTGCTGAGTGCACTCAGTGGACCTGTATGCGCATGGTTGCAGGACCACCTACTGGGGCATGGACAGTCTTTCGGGAACCCTATGCCTGAAGACTTATTCTTCCCCCTCAGCAGCTGTCACTTGCCAGTGGCTTTTCAGCTAGGAACAGGACTCCAAGAGCCCCTCCCACGTCCATGCTAGGATGTCAACTAGCTTGATTTTCTGCAGATCTTGAGAATGCGGGCACAGGTGTGGGAGCTCATGAGTGCTGTCACATCCAGCAGGTACTGGTTCAAGGCAGACATCCACTACTTCTGGATCCCACAACCTCTGCAGCCATGATGCTGAGACAACCAACTTGAACTACTGCAGATTGCTGTGTTGGTTATTTAGTGCATCCATGGCTTCTGCCATATCATAACTGTGAGCATCAATCCAATGTGCCCTTCCCTGAGCCTTGAGCAGCCCTGAAAGACCTTGTTTACCACAATAGACCAAATAATAGGACCTAGGTGGAGTTACCCACCTTGGCTGCATGTACAACCTACTACAGGAACTTAGAAGAATAACTGCCTGCTGAGCTTGCCTTGAGACATCTCTGGCTGTGATTAAGGATGGGTTCCCCCACCCATCTCTGGCTGAAACAAGAAGGGGTTTGGTGAGGATTTCCCTTTAAATTGAGAGCTGAACATGAAACTCAAGCCTTGATCAGAGAACTTTGTCTTGACTTCATCTCTTCTCGCCCTTTGTCCCTTTTTTCATTTCCAGCCCCCATTTCAGGTGAACCCAGTTGATCCATGGCCACAGGCGGCTACAGGTGGCTCCCCAAATGAGGGGCCTGAAAACGGGGGATGCGCTTAGAAATGCTGTCTTAGGTGGAGCTCCATGAAAAATGGAAGAAGAAGAGTATCCTGTGCACTCGGTAAGCAATGAACAGTATTGATGCTAGCACTAGTTAATTTTTGGAGGCTGTGTTTGAAGGAAGTATGTTTAAGGAAATATGGTCTAGGTTGAATAGGTGTTGACCCAACGCTGACCTCACCTAGGAGGTGACAGCGAACATGGGACAGGAGAATTCCAAATAGCCATTCACCCACAGCCTAAGAGCTGCCCCAGGCAAGAGGAGCAGGGTTGGAAGGAATTGGAAAACTAAGAAAGCAGGGCACTGAAGTGTTACTATCAATAGCCGCTGCTACATCTGCTAAAGAAAGACCTTGAATATGAGGGAGAGAGAAAGGGTTTCAGAAAAGCAGTTGTCCTCCCTCTGAGACATGTCAGCAAAGAAGAAGGAAAAGGCTATTTCAGAGCTCTCCTAGGAACAGGAGAAAATTCAGAAGACATTCTGCATTTTCTCTAGCTTTTACAAGAGAAATACCTAGTTCTGCTTTCTTTGTCTATTGTCTGTCCTTGGTGCACCAATGTCCATGTGTGTTGTCTGTTTTTGTTTCGTTGTTTGAATGATTGTTGTTCTATGTTTCATGTTCAAAAAGAAAATATTGATTAAAACTTCTAGATAGCCACCCCTTGGTTTATGTTAACTTTGTTTTAAAGGCAGTCTTAATGTGCACGATACGTTACCCTACACCAGAGCTGAGCTGGAAAAGCCTTTTCAGGAACTGATCGTCAGCATAAGCTGCTTTTAAAGGGACCAGCAGCTTTGTGGCTTCTATGATAAGGAAGCTGAGAGTTGTTTTTCCTAGAAAAATCTCTGTGACAAGGTGCTTTTCTCTTGAAATTACAGTTAGAAAAAGCAAGAAAATTTTGTTTGGTCTGTATATATAAGATGTGTAGCCACTTCGTTTTTGTTTCTGACTGGTTTTAAAAGTATAAATATGTTCTGCATGTCTTGGTTATAGATTATTGGCCTGTAAGTTATTTGGTATGATTAAAAATTTGCAACTTTGATAACAGAAAGTTGGCTTAAAACTGATAACTCAGGGTTGGAGTCATTCAGAAACCAGATGTAAAGAGATAGGATTTAAAACAATGTCTCTTTAATGAGATATTAAAAGCTGCACTATCATACATCCATGTAAGAACTAGCAGCCAAACTTTGTAACATGAAATTAATGTACTTGGTGTTGATTTTAGAGAAAATGGATTTTTTACATTGTTAAAAATTGGTTTTGCTTCCCAAAATTATGGTTATACTCTAATATTGCAAGAGAAACTTAAAAATATAGTTAAACTGCCAGTTTTCCATTGGCTGCAGTTTGCAGTTCAATCGTGAGTTTGGGATTTTTTGACTCGCCCATATTTATAGAAAAGAGGATAGAGCAGGTAGAGGTGAGTAAAAGTGTTAAAAACAGCTATGGCACAGTACAGGCCTGCAGGAAGGATAATCTTTGTGCCAGGCCTGAGGAAATAGGCCCAGATTAAAAACATTTACATTTGAATTAAGACAATGCAGACTTGACTCAACAGAAGCTTGTGTGACATTCCTTTTGTCTTGGTTTTCATGACCAGCCCCTAGAAAGGTGTTTTCCAGAATTTGTTTATTGCCTTGCTTGTTCCTTAGGGAGGGGTCAGCCTCAGACCCAAAGACATTCACAACAGACAGCTTATGGGCCAGGAGTTATAGATAGTGATTATGCTGGAGAAATTAAAATTATGCCTGTTTCCCTCCATGGCATTATAGCTTTGCCTGCTAACAAAAGAATTGCTCAAAGAATAAGAGAGGACAAGATTGGCCTTAATTTGGCCTGTATCTGATACTTTCACTCAGTTACAAGGAATTGGTTATTCAATTAATCCAAAACAAAGTTGAAACTTAAGAGTTATGAAACTAATGGGGCACTACAGCCTGACTTGCCTATTCCAGCTGCCATTCCAAGGAATGCATGTAGAATTATTATAGATTTAGAAGATTGTTTTTATACTGTTCCTTTACATCCTGGTAAAGGTGGGAAGTTCAGTGAATTTGCTTGTAATTTTTGAGAGCCCATGAAGTGATATCATTAGAAAGGTTTGCCTCAAGGAATGCTTAATAGCCTTACATTATATAAAAACTTTGTTGTTGTTTTAATACAAGAAGTTAAGAGTTTGAATATTTCAGTGTATATTATTCATTGTATGATATTTTATTAGCTGATCTCTCTGAAAGAGTTTTTCTGCAAGCTTTTGCTCTCATACAATGAGCTTTAAAATTTTGAAGTGCTTGTTGCTTCAGAAAAGATTCAAAGGCAATATCTTTTCAATATTTGGGACCTCATCCTAAGTTATATCCTAAGCAGATTATGGCACATAAAATTCCAATAAGAATGGAGAGTTGGAGCTGGAGAGATGGCTCAGCCATTAAAGGCTAGACTCACAACTAAAAATATTAGCTTCAATTCCCAGCAACCACATGGTGGCTCACAACCATCTGTAATGGGATCTAGTGCCCTCTTCTGGCTTGCAGGTGTACATGCAAAAAAAGTGGTTTACTTTTAATGATTTTTAAAAGTTGTTAGGAGATAGTAATTGGCTAAAACCTCATCTTAAGCTTACCATAGGAGAACTTGAACCTCTGTTTGATACCCTCAAGGGGGATGTAAATCCTAATTCCCCTTGACAATTAACTAATGAAGGAATAGCTTTGCAGAAAATAGAGTAAGCTGTCAGTTATCAACAGATACATTATATAGACTACGATCAATTGTTGACTGTTTGCATTATTGCTACTCATGTGCTCACAGCAGCCCTTTGGCAAAATAAACCATTAATGTGGGTTCATCTTTCTTTATCTGCAAGTAAAGTTTGAACATCCTATTATGAAACTGTTACTGTGTTAATACAGAATTGTATGATAGAATCCTGAAAGTACTTTGGATTAAATGTTTATTCCTTATTCCAAATAGCAATTAAATTGGTTATTGAAAAATAGTGATATTTGGCCTATTACATGGAAAACTTTTAGGCAAATTTGATAATCATTATCCAAAAGACAAGTTGTTACAGTTTTCTCTATGCATGCTTTTATATTTCCTGTAAATTTGCATGCAGCCCATAGAAAAGATGTTTACTGTATTTACAGACAGCTCATCTATTGAGAAGCCAGTGTATGTAATTAGATCATGTGTTAATTTTCTTGAGTTTCCCCTGCTTCAGCACAAATATTGAATTATGTGATGTAGCTACTATTTGAAATGCTGAAAAATCAAGCTTTCAATTTGTATATTCATAGCCAGTATACGGCTCATGGTTTATAACTGCTTGAAATTGTTCCTTTTTAAATATTGCTAATTCTCAAATTTTACAGGTATTATACAAACATAGCTCAATTTAAGAAACATGCACTGTTCCTTAACTTTATAAGACATTTAAGAGGTCATATTGGAGTGCCTGGACCCCAGGGCAATGCCACAACAGATTTTTATACCAGGCAGATTATAGACATTACAGAAACAATTGGCCATACAATCTTATTCTTTACATCATCAAAATAGTAATAGCTTGAGACAATAATTTGATATTTCTTGAAAATTTGCAAGTCAAATTGCAAAAACTTCTCAGTATCCTCAATTTCTTCATAATGGTGTTAAGCCTCAGGACTTATACGTCATCAATTTTGGCAAATAGATGTTGCTCATTTTTAATTTTGGAAAATTAAAATATGTAAATGTGACTTGACACCTCTTAGGCTTTCTAGCTGCAACTGCTTTAACAAGAGAAGCAACTAAAAATGTAATTAGTTATTGCCTACATTATTTTTCTATGCTTGGTGTTCCATATCAGATTATAGACAATGGAACTGGCTATTGCAGTCAAACATTTGAGATGTTTTGTTGACAATTTAATATTACCCATACTACTGAGATTCCTTATTATCCTCAAGGACAAGGAATTGTGAAATAGATATTATGGAACTTCAAAATAATATCTTTATAACTCTCTGAGTGTGGGAAGAGCAACTACTGGTGCTTCTTTCCTGGTTTTACAAGGAACTCAAAAAAAATTAATAATAATAATTGGCTTTTAAAAAACTAAAGAGGGGAAATTATAACCTCCAAGGTCACCAAAAGCACACCTTGCTTTTGTCTTATTTGTTTTAAATTTTTTGCAAACTGATGCTAAAGGTCAGTCTGCAGCAGATTGCCACTGGCATCCAGTCACTTCCAGCTCATTTGCCAGGGTCAAATGGAGAGACCTCCTAACTAATAAATGGAATGGTCCTGATCCTGTTTTAATTTGGGGTCATTGCTCGTTCTGTGTTTTTTCACAAAAAGAAAATGGAGCCTGATGGCTGCCTGAAAGATTGGTCTATCAAGTGGACACAGATCTTGAGCCTAATAATTATGATTCTAATGATGAAGATGGCTCAACTTTATTTTCTACACTGCTTGGATAATCCTGTTGCTTTTAACCTTTGAACCTTGTATCTCAAACAGATTGGTTGGCTTCACACAGGTTCGCTCTCAGCAAGTTCAGCTATTCATCATGGCAGTTATCCATCACTATTAAGAGATGCATTGAATGCATGTTCACAGATCCTTTCGTCTGAATGTGACTTTGGTCTGTATGGGAAAGAGTGTGTCAAAGATGGCCAGTTAGTCAAAGACAGGTAAGAGTGTTCTTGAGCTCCTATAGACCTAAGACAGAGGCACGCATCAATAATAATGCTATGTATGCTTTCCTCAATGACAGATAATAAAGAGCAATATAGATACCAACTTAAGCCAGGCACAGTCGCCCGGCTGCTCTTTACCCTAGACAGGATGATGTGCCCCGTCCAGCTGCTGGCACTGCTCATCTTTAAAAAACTAAAAAGGGAGAATTGTGCCCATTCCCGAGCCTTGAGCAGGCCAGAAAGACCTTGTTTACCACAATAGACCAAATAATAGGACCTAGGTGGAGTTACCCACCTTGATTGCATGTACAGCCTGCTACAGGAACTTAGAAGAATAACTGCCTGTTGAGCTTGCCTTGAGACATCTCAGGCTGTGACTAAGGATGGGTTCCCCCACCCATCTCCAGCTGAAACAAGAAGGGGTTTGGTGGGACTTTCCCTTTAAACTGTGAGCTGAACATTAAACTTGAGTCTTGATCAGAGAACTTTGTCTTGACTTCATCTCTTCTTGCCCTCCGTCCCTTTTTTCATTTCCAGCCCCTCTTTCAGGTGAACCCAGTTGATCCGTGGCCGCAGGCAGCTACAATCCAAGGTCACATCACAGCTGCAGGCGCCTCAGATTCCCTTGTCTTTTCATTCCCAGACGCATGGATCACTTATAGTGTTTCAAGTCAGGACTCAGAAGCCTTGTGACCCCAAACTCACTTCACCTCCAGAATTTCCTTCCTCCCAAGTTATCATTTGTCAGGTGCTTTAGATTATAAAACAGACTGAGGAAACAGACTGTGTTTTGTTCATTTTTACATTTCTTCTGTATTACAGAAGAACATTATTATCTTGATAAATGTACAAATGTTTACAAAATTTCCAAAGCATCTTATTTACAATTCCATTTTATCAATCTTTATACATTCTTTCTTAATGACAGCATTCAACTACCTGAACTAAAATTTACTTTTTATTTATGAAATATGAGAATGTCAAAATCAAAAGATATTTCAGCTTAGAAAATATTTAGTCTGTTTTATTCCTCAGATACTGAAGGCAGATTCAGATATAGATATAGAGATAGATAGATAGATAGATAGATAGATTTATTTACATGTTTTATGTATATGGGCTCTTTATCTGCATGTACATCTGCAAACTAGAAGATGGCATCAGATACTTATGAACTGCCAGGTGCATGCTGGGAATTGAATACAGGAACTTCAGAGAGCAGTGAGAGCTGTTAACCACTAGACCATCTCTCCAGCTCCCTGAAGGCAGAATCTTAAGTAAAATGATCTGGGCTGGACATCCATTTGACCATTTGAGGTTTAGCTCAAGCCTCACAATTCTCACAAGCTGATATACATGTCAGTAAAGCTGAAACAACAATCTAGTCTTGAGATATTGATAGGATTACAGGCAGTCTTGGACCAGGGCAGTGGTTAAGAGCTCATCCCGGTCTTACAGAGTATCAGAGTTCAGTTCCCACCATCCACTTCAGGTGACTTCCTGTAACTTCTGTCTGAAGCCACAAGCACTCGAATGCAGACAACACTTTGCACTAATTAAAAATGAAGTAAATATTTTTTCCAAAGATTTATTTTTTATTTTATGTATATGAGTATCCTGTCTTCAGACACACCAGAGGAGGGCATCGGATCCCATTACAGATGGTTGTGAGATACCATGTGGTTCCTGGATATTGAACTCAGGACCTCTGGAAGAACAATCTTGTGTTCTTAACTACTGAGCCATCTCTCCAGCAGAAGTAAATCTTTAAATAATAAATAAATAAATAAATAAATAAATAAATAAATGGAAAGATGCTCCCTAACCAATGTGCATGAACTCTGAGTGCTCAAAAGTGAAATGGATTTAAGCAAGAATTCAGTAACATTTGCTTCATATCATTACAAAGAAAATACTAGAATCACTCCAACGCTCTCAGAGGCTTCAGTGAGAATAGACACATTTCACCAAATGTTTGTTACATCTTTGGATTAGAAAGAGTATATGGTTCATGAAGTTAGGTGGGGGTAAAAAAAAAAAAAAACTAAAGATCTTTCAGATCTGGCTTTAACAGCTTCTTTAGGTATCCAGTGCCATCTGTTGCCCCGAATGAGTATCTAAATAAATTGAGTGAATTGTTTAAGGGGATTAAGTATAGCGGGGTCCAACAAAAAGTAATGAAAAGTCACATCTCATCTGTATGGATGTGACAGAGAAAGCTGTTAATCTGTTCAATTAATAAGCTCATAATGGCCGGGCGGTGGTGGCGCACGCCTTTAATCCCAGCACTTGGGAGGCAGAGGCAGGCGGATTTCTGAGTTCGAGGCCAGCCTGGTCTACAGAGTGAGTTCCAGGACAGCCTGGGCTACACAGAGAAACCCTGTCTCGAAAAACCAAAAAAAAAGAAAAAGAAAAAAAAAAAAAAAGCTCATAATAAGCAGTTGGGAAACAATAATCACTCCGGCAGAAGAATATCACGAAACAAGAGTGAACAAAGCAGGCTGAAGAGATGGCTCAGTGGTTAAGAGCACTGACTACTATTCCAGAGGTCCTGAGTTCAATTCCCAGCAACCACATGGTGGCGCATAATCATCTGTTGCCCTCTTCTGGTGTGTCTGAAGACTGCTACAGTGTACTCATATAAATAAATAAATGTTTAAAAAAGAAAAAAAAAAGTGAACGAAGCTCCACGCAGCCTGGAACTCCAGGCTAAGGAATCATTTTGGGACAAGGGTTCCACTACAGCATGTGTGCAAGTTTCTTCATAGAGGCAAGGGACAAATGCAGGTATGAGTTATCTACTGAGGACTAGAACTGGGCGACAAGCCCAGTGGACAGTATCTTACAGACCCTCCCCTCTTCTGATGATTGCAGTATGAGGCTATGCCTAAGGCAAGGGTGCCCAGTGCCTTATCTTCCCAGCTCAAGCCCAAGCTGTACAGGTGTGCCTGTGGCTTTCTGGAGACTGACAGGTTGATAACTTGGGAAGTTTTCTAATTCATTTCTGTTGCGAAACACCCTGACAAAAAAGCAACTTAGAGGAGAAAGGGTTTATTTAATTTAGGAGTCCAGATTACTATCTATCAGTGTCCGGAAGTCAAGGCGGGAACCCGAGGCAATAAAAGTTGGGAATAAAAGTTAAAAACATCTTGAGACACAGGACAAAAATATTCATGATCAGTGAAGACCACCAAGAATTAGTCATAATAATAACATCAAGCCCCTTCTGGGGCGAGTGACCAAGAATGAGAAAGAAAAGCAAGAGTATGCAAGGACATGTCCAAACAAGTCTAAACATGTCCAAGTGAGTAATGGGCCATCTGGTATTTTGCTCTCTTCCTTCCTCGTTAGAAGATCGAGGTCCAAGGCCCCATGGCTGAAAAATAACTACACATCCTGCCACCCACATCCTGTCAATAATTGCTGACGCAAACTGTTAATGTTTAAAATATCCAATCAATATGTAACTGCGCCAAGCCTTCCCGCCCTCCCCAACCTTTTCCTATATAAGCCCTAAACTTTCTGGGGTCTGGGTCAAATCCTCTGCCTCCTGCGAGAGGTACGTTTCCACCTGTGGGCCCACGCCATTAAACTGCCTTTGCTGATTGCATCCAGGCGGTCTCTCGTGTGTCTCTGGGTGGACTTGAGTGAGGGTCTCCCTTTGGGGGTCCTAACAGCAGCTAGTCACACACAGAGAGAAAGAGAATAAATGCACGAGTGCTTTCTGCTCAGCACAGTTTGTTTGTTTTCCACTTTTACGCAGTACAGGGTCTAGCCCATGAAATGGTGCCACCCACAATCAGGACGCATCTTCTCACCTCAGTTAACCCAAGAAATAGTCCATCCAGGCGTGCCTGGTCTAGGTAATCCCTTTCCCAAGTCATCCTACTTTGGGCCAAATTGATAATAAAAAGTAATCCTTACAGGATGTCTGATTAAATTATAAGGCACATCTCTCTACCTGATTCCGCGGGTCTGAGTAACTCGTGGAAGGTCCCACCTCTAGCGAATACTTAGGCTATCCTTGGAGCAGAGACTGAGTCCAGGGAGCTTCCAAGAGCTGCCCCTGGAGTTAGGCACCGGTTCGTTCCCCAAACCAACACAGGTCACGTGTGCTTAGGGGCAGAAGATCGGCCAGCGGTGAGGGGCGGGACCTGCCATTCGAGGGGGCGGGGCCGTCAGCGGACTCCTACTGAGCTGAAGGGGAGCCCTCGACTCAACCCTCAGAAGCCCTGGTACTTACTCCCGCCGCCTGCCTGGGAATCGCTCGTCCTCCGCATCATGCTGTGGCGGGGCAGCCAGGTGCTAAGGCACTTCTCCACCGGCCGGGTGAGTCCTGTTAAGGCGAGCATCCACATCCTGGTCTTCCTTTCTAGACTTCGGGGTTTGCAGGGCCGAGACTGCGAGCCCGGAGTGGGTAGTGATTCTCAGACCTTGCTAGAAGGGACAGCAGCTTTTTTCAGACTGGGGGACTCCAGAGAAGCCTGTGGCAGTATCCGGGATGGGAATTGTCAAATGAGCCTTTGTCTGCTGCGGGGAATCCGCTGCAGACTTGGTTGTCAGATCTGGCTGGGATGACAAGCTGGGGACCGACAATGAGTAAAGGGACAAGAGACAGTCTGTTTTCTTCCTTTTTGCATTTCATGGCCCCGGACATCAGAGGTTTAGGAATGGGGCCGTGGATAAGTGTGAGTGAGACTGCCTTGCAAGGTCTACCAGATGTGACTGGGACCCAGGCAAGCTAAGCACTGCAAGCTAGGACAGCGGACAGCCTGGTCTTCCCACCGAGTAGCGAGTGGAGTCCTGGTGGCCGCCAGATTTCCAGGATCACCCAGCGCAGCAGGAGAAGCCACGCTGGAACGCTGTAAAACTGTAGAGTAAGAACCGGGCCCCAGCCCAGCCCACAGACGTGGGATTGCATCAGATCGCTTCTAGAAATGGAACGGAGCCGACACGTTGCAAGTGACTCTGCCTTCAGCACTTCGGTGCGTCTGGGGATAGACAATACAGGCTGCTCTGGTTAAGGAAAGTGTCTATCCGTGTACGTAATCTCTTTTGTAATCAGCATGTCCTGGCTGTTTATAAAACATTTACTCTCCATTGTTTTTTTCCTCTCTGACAATGCCATATGTAAAAAAGTTGAAGGCAGAATCCAAATAAATGGTCAGGATTTATTTTGCTCCGTACAATCAATGCTAGTGCCTTTGGGGCACAGTCATAGTTTATAAGAGATCTGTCTGCCCTGGGATTTTGACCGTTCTGCTGAGTGACCCTCGGACCCTTCCTTAGTTTCTTTAACCACTCTGGCTGTGCAATCTGGTTCTCGGGCACAGAGAGCAAGGAGCTGTGTCTGCTACCCTGGTCTTTGTCACCTTGTCAGTGAACTGTTGGAAAGCTGAAAGGGAGGAGTTTTGAAGGATGAGGAGATTTCCATGCTGGGGTTACCGGAGTTTTCAGTTAAAAAAAAAAAAAAAACAAAAAACAAAAAACTGAACAAGCCAAGTGACAGATACCAGGAATAGAAAAACAGCTGGGCAAAGCAGCAGGCTGTCCCAGAGGCCCTCTGTCCCCAGGAATACATGTGGGAAGGTAGCCACAGACAGAGCTGGGACATGGTCATAGTTCTTCATGGTCCCAAGGAAAACTGAAGGACCAGGACAGATAATATAAAGCACATCCTTTGCACTGTGCTCTGTAAAAATTATCTTAAAACCGACACATACATGGCTAATAAGACTATAAAATGGTACAACCACTTTGGAAAACTGTCTGGCAGTTTCTTTTGTAAAATTTTAAATCACATTTTATTTGGAGTTGAGGATGTGGGGTGCACAGCAACATGTAGGAGTGAGAGGGCAAGTTTTAGGTTCTTGCCTTCCTTCTTGTTGGTCCCGGGAATCAAGGCACACACACAAGCTTGCTGCTATCGTACCCATGCTCACACAGCCTAAGCTCAAGAAAAGGTGTGTTTGATTGCATCCGAATTATACTTCATGTTAATCTATTTTCTGTGGCTATTACAAAATGCAGGAGTCTGGCAACTGATAGAAGGAGATTTCGTTAGCTTCAGTTCTGGAGGGTTAAGAGCATGGTACCCACATCTGCTTGGCTCTGGAAAAGCCTCGGAGAGATCACTTCACAGTGATGGGGACACATTGGAGAGCAAAGATGATGTCTGCCCCTTTCTTTAAAGGCTTTGAGATGTTGTGTGGTCACCAGTTTCATGCCAGGAGCTCTCTTTAGTCACCTGGCTACACATCTCTCTTCAGAACTCACCTCCTGACAGGCCTCCTCTTTTAAAATGTTTTTTTTTTTTATCCTTTTTTATTCCACATATACATCATAAGCACACATTATATACATTACATACACGACATACACATACAGATACATATGCATGTTTGAGAGGTGCTTGGAAAGCTGGTTTAGAGTTCTCCTGCAGAGGACATGAGTTCAGTTCCCTGCATCTGTGGATGGGTCCTGCAGGCTTTACAGCAAACAGAAAGAAACGATCATGGAGAGAGAAGAATGAAACCCAGCTCAGCCTGATTTTGGTAACCGGTGCTGGGCCAAGACTTCTGGCGTCTGACCCAGATCACTTTACTTTAGCCACACTTAAGCATGGCCCAAGTGTTGGAAGAAAGTTTTCAGAGAACAATAACTCAGCTCCAAAAGTACAACCATTGACTTAGAACAACGCTCAAGATCAGGGTCTAGGGAGACTGACTTTATGCCCGTGGGTGTCGGGATTGGCCTGGCCCTAAGATAGCACAGAGGTCACTTAGGCTGCTGTAAAGCACAGGATGAGTTCTGTGACATCGAAGTAATGCTCACGGTTCTATTGGGTGGGGGGGGGGGGGGTCTGGGATGAACAAACATAATATTCTGGGGATACAGGCAGAGCCTGGCCTAACACATACCAGAGATTGTAAACTACATCTCCCTTCCCCCCTACCCAGCAATCTAGGAAAACAGCTAAGCCCCTTGTTCCATTGAGGAACTAGTTCTGTGTTTAACTTTCCTGGCTTCTCCAGTGCTTCTCCTTGTGTACAGGGACCTTTTGGCCCTCTACAAGCATCCATGTTGGGCAGCTCATCACCACCTGTAACTCCAACACTGCTTTCTGGCCTCTGACGTTCTCAGACACTCATGGCACAAACCGCAGACACATACACATTGTAACATAAAAATAATGAATCTTTAAAAGGGCTTGGTTTGGGTTTTGCATTTTGGGGAGGTTTTTTTTTTTTTTTTTTTGTATTTCGAGGATAGGGTTTCCTGTGTGTAGCCCTGGCTGTCCTGGAACTTGCTTTGTAGACCAGGCTGCCTTGAACTCACAAAGATCCACCTGCCTCTGTATCCGGAGGGCTGAAATTAAAGGTTTGTGCCATGACTGGCTTGAAAAGCATTTTAAAAAGCAATGAGGGCTAGGCTACTGGCAGACCTCTGACCTGGCACCCACAGTGACTCAGCTTTGGCCCCTAGTACTGAGGGAAAAATCAGCATGACAACGACGAATTTTTGATGGCAGACTTACTGCAAATCTCACATAGTTTCTCTCTCTGTGAAGCATGACATGCGGCTCCTATTCAGGTGAGAGCTTGAAACACCAGACCTGGGCCTTTGCACACTCCAAATACATCCTAGGAATATACAAAAGCCAGCTATGATGTCAGCTGTTATTTTCACTCTCTGCTCCATTTTTAAGCACAAGAGGCACGCCTCCTTGGGCATGCCTCCACAGGGTTGCCTCAGAGGTCTGCTAACCCAGAAATGAGTCCTTGTCACTCTCCTGTCACTCCCAAGTCACTCCATGATTCCCACTGTCTTTAGACTATGATACAAATTACTGGCAACAGACAAAGCCCCTGCAGTTCCTGACTCCATGGCAACAGACAAAGCCCTGCAGGTCCTGACTCCATGGCAACAGACAAAGCCCTGCAGGTCTTGACTCCATGGTAACAGACAAAGCCCTTGTAGGTCCTGACTCTATGGCAACAGACAAAGCCCCCTGCAGTTCCTGAATCCATGGATGTTTGTCTGCATCCCAGAACTCCCCATTCTGGATACTGTGCTATTTATTAATTTTCTTCTGCCTGGAACTTCCAGGGTTCTCCCATAATCCTCCCCACTTTCTTGGCCAGCTCCCAAGATGAGATGCCTGAGATTCTGTTTGAGAATTCCTTTGGGGAGAAGGAGATGGCTCAGCAAGCTAAAGTGCTTGCTATAGAAAGATTAGGTCCTGAGTTCAGATTCCCGCACTTGTGTAAAAAGTTGGGTGTGGTAGTGTATCTGAAGCCTAAGAGCTGGAAGGCAGAGACAGGAGATTCCTGGAGTCAACTGGCCACCAGTATAGCTGAATCAGTCAGGTTTGGTGAAAGATCCTGTCTCAAATAATAACATGGAGGGTGATAGAGGAGGACACCAGGAAGCAACCCTGGCCTCCATGAACACACACACACATATACACCTGCACTCATATGTGCACAAATACATAAGGACACATATGTACAAATATACTATCTCTTACCCATTATGAAGAAATCCCTTCCAGTGTTATCTTTCAGAACCTCATTGTGCCCACCTATCTTAACACTAAGTCATCAATACAACTAACTTGAGTACCTTCCCTCCTGACTGATGAATTCCTAGACAGAGGCCTTTTTTTTTTTTTTTTTTTTTTTTGCATCTTGTAGTGCACGGGGTCCTAAAGAGAAATGTGTACAGAGAACAATGGAGAGAGACAAACTGAAGGAGTGTGGGTATGTAAGAAATCTTCCTGACTGATAATTGATGCGGAAGGGCCCAGTCCACTGTGGGCGGCACCATCCCTAGTCACTTAGGTTGTGTAAGAAAGCTAACTGAGCAAGAGGGAGGGAGCCAGTGAGCAGTTTTCCTCCATGGTTTCTGCTTTCGTTTCTGCTCTAACTTCCCTCAGTGGTGGACTGTGACCTGGAACTAAAGCCATATAAACTCCTTTCTTCTCCAGTTGCTTTGGTCATGGTGCTTACCACAGCAATAGGAAAGCAAGCTAGAGAATCCCATGCTGTTTCCTGGTGACTTCTGGATTTCAGGCTTTGTCTCCACACATAATTGCTTTAATATCTTCATCTGTAAAAATGAGTTATGAATGCCTGTTCCTGAGAGTCTGTGTAGTGAAATCATACCTGACATGGACCAACATTCTAGGCAACTGTCTCTAGTTATTTCTACTTTTTCTTTCTGCCCCACGCTTCCCAGGGCAGTCTGTGTGTGGTCTTCTTGTGGTCTGGCGCATCTGGTAAATGTTAGCATGCTCACGGATTGCTAGGAAGCTTCTTAAATGAAGTTTCCTGGGACTCTGATTCCGACTCACTAGATCTGCCATGAGAACCCAGAACCCACATTTGAAATGTCAAGTCAGTACTCAGATTGTGCTTGGAGAAATGAAAGCAAGAAATATCTTAAGTCCGGTTTTCTGGAATCTTATAAATTCACAAATACATTTCGAGTCCTGAAATCTTGAATATTTCCCAATGTTAAAGATTCACCTTGGGCTGGGGGTGTAACTCTGGAGTAGAGCGCAAGTTTCAGTTCAACTCACAGCACCTGAGGGGTAGGGGAGGGGCAGGAGGGGCAGGGGAGGGCGGGGAGGGGCAGGGGAGGGGCGGGGAGGGGCGGAGGGGGGAGGGGCAGGGAAGGGCAGGGAGGGCAGGAGCAGGGGAGGGGCAGGGAGGGGCAGGGAGCCACCAGTTAAGCTCAGAGAGGGTTAGAGTATAATATTTTCAGTGACAACATGGTTGCTTTAAACACCCTTTCTCAACCCATCTGGAATTGAACTCCAACTAGCTAGATGGCAGACACATAGAACATAGCAAGCACACTGCATTGAAGGATGAGGTCTCCTGGCTTTTGTGTGCTTTGAGGTTTTCCACCAACACTTCCACTTTGGTAACACTGGTTGCTGTACCAAAGGTCTTGCACATGGGGAACAAATATTCCTCCAAAGAGCTACATACAGTCTGGCTCCTCTGTGTATTTTGAAAACAGTGTTTTCTGTGTCTTAAAATATCTGGCATTTCTGAGTTCGAGGCCAGCCTGGTCTACAGAGCTGATTCTAGGAACGCCAGGGCTACACAGAGAAACCCTGCTCTCGAAAAACCAAAAAAAAAAAAAAAAAAAAAAAAAAAATCTGGCATTACGGAGCTGGAGAGATGGCTCAGCATTTAAGACTGTTCTTCTTTTTTTTTAAATTTTTTTTTTTTTTCGAGACAGGGTTTCTCTGTGTAGTCCTGGCTATCCTGGAACTCACTTCTGTAGACCAGGCTGGCCTCGAACTCAGAAATCCGCCTGCCTCTGCCTCCCAAGTGCTGGGATTAAAGGCGTGCGCCGCACACGGCCCGGCAAGACTGTTCTTCTAGAGGTCCTGAGTTCAGTTCTAGCAACCACATGGTGACTCACAACCCATCTCTAATGAGATCTGATGCCCTCTTCTGGTGTGTCTGAAGACAGTGACAGTGTATTCATATATATAGAATGTAACTGCCTTTGGGTCAGTCAACAGCTTCTCCAGCGCAGGAGTGAGGATGCACGCTTCCAATTCCTGCAGTGTCCTTCACTGTATCCCACTTACTGGAGCTCCAACGTTGAGCTGCGCCACTTTGTACCGCCAGTCAGGGTCTAGCAAGAGAGAGAGTGGGGAGGGGCAAGAAACACGAAGAATGGAGACAAGACAGAGTCTGATCAAGTCTCATTTATTGAAAGGAAATCCCGGGTATTTATACCCCTTATCACGTGCCTTTCCCTTCGTGGACAAGCACAACTGAAGGCATTACGTCATGTGCCTTGCAGCGTGGATACTATGTGCACCTAGCTAGCAGTGTGGAGACCACGTGCTCCTTGCAGCAGGGGCACTAAACAGCAAAACAAGATATGTGAGAAAAACAAGATGTTTATCAGAGTATGCTCAGCTGTTGTAGGCTGTTGAAAACAAGTCTCTTGTCAACGTATATGGCTCAAGATGGCTGTAAAGATGATAGCCACTTTCTGCTAGAAGTCAGCTCCCAACAATAGAATAGATAAATTATAAACATATTGCATTAGTAATTGTATGAGGTAAAGTTGAAGTTTCTGTAAGGTGGCCAGCAGAAAGATTCTATTTCAGCCATAATTATAGGATACAGAGATAATATTTATAGAATATTTTTATATTTTTCTTTGGTGTGTGTGTGTGTGTGTGTGTGTTTGTGTGTGTGTACTGGCCAGAAGCCAACTCCAGGCTTGTGCCTTGGGCACAATCTACTTTGGCTTTTTATTTCTTAATGTGTGTGTGTGTTGTATGTTTTGTGTATGTACCCACATAGATCGGAAGAGAGTTGAATCCCTTGAAGCTGAATTTACAGGTGGTTGTAAGCTACCTAACATGGGAACAGGGAACTGAATATGGGTATTCTGGAAGAGTAGCAAGAACTTTTAACCACCAAGCCATCTTTCCAGTGCCCATCAGTCTTAACATTTAATTGGGGCTGGCTTACAGATTTGAAGTTCAGTCCATTATCATCATGGCAGGAAGACACGGTGCAGGAGAAGGAGCCAAGAATTCTAATCTTCATGTGAAGGCTGCTAGGAAAAGACTGACTTCCAGGCAGCCAGGAGGAGGGTCTGAAAGCCCACCCCTACAGTGACACACTTCCTCTAACAAGGCCACACCTACTCCAACAAGGCCACACATCCTAATAGTGCCGCTCCCTGGGCCAAGCATATTCAAACCACCTGACCATCTACCTTGTGTTTGAGTCAGAGTCTTTCATTGGCCTAGAGCTTGCCCATTCAGCTGGACTGGTTGGCTAGCAAGCTCTAATAATCCACCTGTCTCTGTTCCCTCAGCACTGAAATTACATGTGCATGACCCCATATCCAGCTTTCCTGCTTTTTAAAAAAATTAAATCATTTGAGAATTTCATATATGAATATTGAGTTTATAACACTTCTATTTCTCCTTTTCCCCTCTCAAATTTGTGATTTTTCAATTATTATTGGTGTGTGTGTGTGTGTGTGTGTGTGTGTAAAACCTGCTGGTCTACTTTAAATGTATGTATGTGTTTAGGACAGGTCACTTGGGATTTGATAACTGTCATGTAACCTTAGGTACAGAAGTTGTATGTAGATGCATCAGTTACATGCAGGAGTTGTATTTAGATGCATGAGCTAGGTGCAGGAGTTGTATGTAGATGCATCAGTTACATGCAGGAGTTGTGGATGTATCAGTTACATGCAGGAGTTGTATGTACATATACATCAATTACCTGCAGGAGTTGTATGTAGATTTATCAGTTGAGGCTGGGCATCAGTTGTTCTCTGCATTTAAAAACAATTATGTGACTTTCTGTAATTATCTCCATCTACTACCAAAAAAAAATATCTTCTTTGCTAAGGGGTGAGAGCTATACTTCTCTGTGGGATAAGGATGAGTATTTAGAATGCAGTTGGGAATCATACGAGTTTAATAAAGTGGCAGTGGTGCACTCTCCTCTAAGATTTATGACCTCACTAGCAATGGGGAGTTGGGTATAAATTCCCTCCTATTTAGAGGGTCTTAAGTCCAACTCTAAAGCTGTTGGTTACCACCAAGATGTAAGTGCCACTATTGCCCCTTTAGAATATCACATCCTAATGGTCATTGTGGTTCATAAATGGTACAGCTAGGTAGGACTATTGATTGCTTCTCTCCCTTGGTAGCTTGCATGTCACTTCTAGTACTATGAAAGTTAGTCCTCAGGGAAGAGGCCTTCCAGTCAAATCCAGTTTGATTTTTTTTAGAAGTTGACTCTTTCTGTGCCTGAAACTGTGGTTTTTGTTAGATGGTCTAGTTTGGGGAGAACATTATCACCTCAAGTAGCACAGCTGGACTGCAAGTCACATTATGTAGCCCAGGCTGGTCTTGAACTAGTGACCCTCCAGCCATCACACCACATCAATTGTTTTGTTTTGGGGGTCTTCTGGTAGTTCTCAAATTGTCTTATGTGACTTATTTCTTAACATTTCATGCAACTGTTTTCTGTCCACAGCAGTCATTGTCACTATATTCGTTCACAGGTTTATTTAAAAAACAAGCTGAAGTTGGCAGTTATTGGTCAGAGCCTGTTCGGACAGGAAGTCTATAGCCACCTCCTGAAAGAAGGCCACCGAGTAGTGGGAGTGTTCACAGTGCCAGACAAGGATGGAAAGGCCGATCCGCTGGGTGAGTGCATCCGGAGACACGGGGTCCAACACTCTCCAGGCTGGTTGGTGATCAGAGCTGGTTTTGTGCATTGCATGTTATCGCTGCTATTGTTGTGCCATAGCAAGACAAGGCTTTCATGGCCTCAGTCCCAACCAGGTCTATGTTCCAGCAAGCAAACAGGGAAAGGAGGGAGCTGGGTTGTGGTTCAGTTACTAAAGGGCTTACACCTGAGCTTGAGGACCTAGTTCAAATCTCCTGCACTCACATAAAGGCTGGTACCCTGCCTTGTCCCTTATGTCAACATTGTGGGGTGGAACTGGAGACAAGGGAATCCTTAGGACTCATCGGCTCGATAACCTAGATAATTGGCAAGCACTTGGTTTAGTAAAAATGTTCAATGTAGAAGAATTAAGGAAGACTCCTGACATTGACTTGTGGTCTCTATAACACAGGTGAACACATGCACATGTGCATGTGCTCAGATAACATGTACACACACCAAAAAGAGAAATAGAGGGAGCACAGGATGAGCACTGTATTACAGACATAGTCCAGAAATGGCACAAGTCACTTCCATTCATATCTGACTAGCCAGATATTAGGCCTAGGCCCATTCAATCTCTGGGGAGCCTGAGATTGCGTTTCAGGTAGCTATGTATTTAACTGTACAAGGTGTCTTAGTTTTGTTTCCTGTTGCTGTGATAATAATTTTTTAAAAAGCCCTGACAAAAGAACTTAAGAGATGAAGGAGTTCTTTGGCTTGCAGTTTCAGGTTACAGTCCATGTCTGTGAGAAAGTTGAGGGGCTGGTCAGATCACATCCATTTGATCAAGAGCACATACACTCATGCTCCTGCTCAGCTAGCTTTTCCCCTTTCAAACAGTTCAAGATCCCCTGCCTAGGAAATGGGACCGTCCATCTTGGATGCATCTTCCCACTTAACAAAGGTGATCAGGATAATCAACCTGTAGATCAACCTGATCAAAACAGTTACTCATTGAGACTTTCTTCCAAGGTGATTCCAGGTTGTGTCAAATTGACAACTAAAGCTGACCACCTCACTAGGAGGTCCCACTCCGGAGGATGGGCATAGACAACTAGCGATCCCTGCTATGTACATGGATTTTTGGAATTACAAATATGATTATCAGACTCATTTCAAAATAGATCTGGGAAAGGGGTGTTCCCTTGGAACCAGGGTCAGGACCTCTTTCCATTGGTCATGACCTTTTGAACTCATGATGTAACACAGAAAAAGAAGACAACCCAACACGACTTCAACACAATATGGCCTTGAGATGGTGCAGCATGCTTAGCAGCCTATGCTCTGAGATCAGGAAACTGATCAGATGTAGAGTCTGCCTCTTTCCACCTGTGACCCTGTGCAAGTCACTTAGCTTACTAATGGCCAATTCAGTGGCCGTGCCTAACAGGGCTATGGTGAGAATTCACAGGGGAAAATGTATGTAAAATGCTATACCTTACATCAGACTTGTAAGCAGTTAATAATGACAGCAGCCGACAGCTCTCATCAGGAGAGTCCACTGAGCAAGCCAAAACCAGCTCTGGGTGTTCAAAACCCACAACAATAAGGAGACCAATAAGCTACCACCCCAAATTCTACCTCTGCAGAGCTCTTTCTCTCTGTTTTTACAGTGAAAACGTCTTCTCTGCCCTATTTTTCCCCCAAGCAACTTCCTTCCATTATCACAAGTGATGTGTAGGTGCACACGTGTGTGTTTGCCTATGCTGTAGAGCTCAGAGAAGGAGGTCAGGTGTCCTGCCCTGTTACTTTCTACCTTACTCCCATGAGACAGGGTCTCTCACAGGCTGCAGGCCATCAAGCCCGTGTGGTCCTCCTGTCTGTCCCCACAGTGCTGGACTTACAGGTGCAACCATGTTCAGTTTTAAAAAATAGATTTATTTCATTTTAGGCAGACATAATGCCATTTCCAGGCCCTGGGAGCAAAGGCAGGCAGATCTTTGTGAGTTCAAGGCCAGTATGATCTACAGAGTAAGTTGTAGGCTAGCAGGAGCTATACTTTGAGATCATGTCTAAAAACATATTTATTTTAATTTAACTATCTCTATATCTGTGAACATGGTCACCAGGCAGTCAACACAAGTTCTGGGAACCACACTACTGAATCACCTTTCAGCCCCGTGTCCAGCTTTTTAAACTGTGATGCTGGAGATTTGAACTCAGGTCCTTGTGTTTACATGGCAAGTAATTTTACCCTCAGCACCATCTCCCCGTCCCCCATTATCCTGCTTTTACCTCCACCAACTGCCATCTGATGTGAGCTACCTTTCTTGAACATTTATGAACATGAACATTTTGTGCATTATTGTGCTGTGGCTCAGACTCTTTCAAATGGCTTGATCAAGGACTAGCCTCATTCAGACGCCTGTGGGACTTAACAACACTTTAGGGCTCAGGTTTGGTCTCAGAGACCTCACTTCATCCTTTAGGACTGTGATAACTGGAGAGTGAAAGGAAATGAAAGAACAGAAACAAACCCTCCACCTCTAGCTCCTGGAAATGGCCTATGGTAGATATATATGCTGTCATATACACATACATGCACACAGGCACACACACATGCACATACATATGCACACACGCACACGAACTCACATATGCACACACATTGTACACATGCATGCACACACATGCAGACACATGAACATGCACATACATGCACACACATGAACATGCACATGCACACACATGTACACACACAGAGACACACACATGTGCATGGACACACATATACCCAGACACATACATACATTGTACACAAACATGCACACACATCAGACATGTACACACACACCAGACACATACACACACGTACACACACAGACATATGAATAGACAACACACATACATGCACATGCACACACACATGCAGATGCACATGCACACATACCTATGCAGACACACATGCACATGCACACACATGCATGTATGTGCATGCACATGTATGCCACACACATACACACTCATGCACATACACACACTAAATGCATAAAATGCAATGAGAGTTCTTTTAAGAAAAGACCTATTCATCAAAATCTGAAAATATCATCCACTTATCAGCTTTCAAATTTGAATACATTATGCATTTACTATGAGTGTCCCTCCTGAAAGGTGGATGAACCCAATACAATAGTAACACCATCAAATTCTAGACACAATCCCCGTTGTTCCCCACTGTGTTTAGCCTATAAAAGTTGTATGAAATTGCAATATTACAGTGTGTTAATATAAGACCATGGTCTTTTCAAAAAGGACAATCTCTTTTTTGTGTGCTCAGCTTTGGCTGCAGAGAAAGATGGGATCCCTGTGTTCAAGTTTCCTCGATGGAGAGTCAAGGGTAAAACCATCAAGGAGGTAGCAGAAGCCTACCAGTCGGTGGGTGCTGAGCTCAACGTGCTTCCCTTCTGCACACAGTTCATCCCCATGGATGTCATCGACAGCCCAAAGCACGGTTCCATCATCTACCACCCCTCACTCCTACCCAGGCACCGAGGAGCCTCTGCCATCAACTGGTGAGACTTGTAATAGCCAAGATGACAGCTCGCTCTCATAGTCCGTGGCTTTTCTGTTTGTCTCCTACGTGATGTAGGAACTGGGTGTTCTTGGGGCAGGGGAGATGAGATGGCTCAGTCAGCGATGCGCTTGCTGTGCGTGCATGCAGACCTGAGTTCAGATCCCCACCACCCACATAAAAGCCAGGCATGTGGGAGGTAGAGATAGGCTTGTTCCCTGGCACTCACTGATCAGCCAGCTGGCTGAATCAATGGCCTCAAGGTTTCATGAGAGAGCCTGACTAAAAAACTAGAATGAAGAACTGAGGAAGATACTTGATGTCAGTCTCTGACCTTTGCATATGTGTGTACTCCACATGTACACATCCACATAAACACATGCATTCAGCATGCATGCAGGGGTGCATATGTACACATGCGTGTGTGCCCACACACACAAGCATACATACACTTCATATGGACGTAAGATGCTGATTGATTGCTTTAGCTGTTTAACACCTCTGAGAGCTGGAGACACTATATGATGTAGGACAGAAGTCCCCAACCATGGCCTCTGGTTATCAATTCCAGTGACTGTAACCAGGTCCCCAAAGCTTCAGTGGTCAGACAAATAAGATCAATTCGATTCCTGCTGGTTTATCTCAGGACATCTATGCACTTTTGACTTGTATCTTTATAGTCTTCATAGTGCATGATGCTATCAGAACTTTTTTCTTCTTATACAGATGATCTCAAGTACATTTAAGAAAATGCAGAGTTACAGGAAACTGCCTTCTTTATTAGCCGTCTCCTTTCCTTTGACTCAAGCTTCTCAAAGAGATATTGTCTAACATTATCATACCCTGCTTCATGACAGTTCCTGACACTCCATGAGTAACCCAACATCATGGTGCACTATGCTGAGACCCGACACTCCATGAGTACCCAACACCATGGTGCATGCAGAGGCTGAACTGAACTTTCCCACCATCTTTACTTTTGTTCAATTATCTGCCACCTTCCTGGTATCCCTTGGCATCAGATTGTTGGATATATTGAAAAAACTATATGTGGTTTTAAATATGCTGAAAAATACTGTATGATATTTAAAGATTTATGCCAGGAATTAATTTCTTTCCTGTTTTGTAGTAGTAGTAGTAGAGAAGATACCTTTGCACTTGGATCTGTTTTCCATTTTGAATTCTTTCCATGTGCAAAATCATTGGGTCAAAGCATATGGGTATTTTCAAGGCTCATGACAGTATGATGATAATTCTTCAATATTTCTAAAAAAAGAGAGAGACTCTTTGGATGACTGATTTAGGTGTTGCTTGCTTGATAGCTTGGAGAAATAGAAATGATTTAGGGAGAGGGGTTGAGGCTCCAGAGATGGCTCAGAAGTTAAGAACACATGCTACTTTTACAGATGACCAGGGTTTGGTTCTGGCACCTCAACAGCCTGTAACTCCAAGTCCCCAGGATCTAGTGCCCTCTTCTGGTCTCTGTAGTCATCTGAATACACATGGCATCCATCACAGGCACATACATATAGATAAAAATAAATCTAAAAAAATGACTTAGGGCATTGCTGAAGTATCATTTTATACCTTCTCTGTAGGTGCCTGCTCTCTAAGATGAGTTTATAGATATTTGTCCACATATCTAGGTTTTTATTTGTTATACAAGTCCCTATGGAGCCAAGCTAAGAATTTCTCTTAGTCTGGGCTATATACAGCATACAGGATGGATCATTGATTTAATCAACTGACACTACAGTTTATAAAGCCAGTCTAGAGCTAATTCTAAGTTTAGGTGATATTTATACTAAATTATACAGCCTAAATTAACCGTCAGTTTTCCTTTTCACAAGTACCCTGCTACATTGTTCATTCTCATTCTGTCTAGTATATGATGAGTGCAATGTAGGAAGTATGGGAAGGCATGAAAATGACTCAGTCCTGAAGAAGAAAGCTGATACCTTCCGTCAGTGTGTGGCAGTAAGGATGGATTGTGACACCTTTTAAGAGGCACACAAGCCATTACTGCAAAGACTACACACACATGGGGATGCAGTGCTAGCAATGTAGGGGTGTTGCTCTCTACAAATGCTGACGGCTCTGAGTTCTACCATGAACATCTGTAGACCACTGTACTCTCTTATCTGTGTTTGCATTGTAACCTCCTTACCTTTACCCTGACCAATTCTCTACTTGATACAATCAGCCAGCATTTTAAATCGAAACTCTTCTTTTCACAGGACTCTAATCATGGGAGACAAGAAAGCTGGGTTTTCTATTTTCTGGGCAGATGATGGTTTAGATACAGGACCCATCCTTCTTCAGAGATCGTGTAATGTCAAACCCAATGACACAGTGGACACGCTTTATAACCGGTTCCTTTTTCCTGAGGGGATCAAGGCCATGGTCAGTATACTCACCCCATCAGCACGAATTTAGCAAACCTTTAACATCTGATGACTGTTTTTCTTTCATCAAGAATTTACCAAGCCAGGCATGGTGGCACACACCTGTAGTGTAAATTGGGGCTTGAAAGTCTCATAGTCTGTGACGATGACTTGTTTCTCTTCAAAAAGATGAAACGGCCAAGGCAACAATTAAGCTGCTGTATCCTCTTGCCAAACACTTGAATATCCAGCCCTGTTGATAATGACTAGTTATAAGGAAGAATAAAAAATTTTTAAAATTTTTTTCTATGTAACTTAGATTTCCCTAAAGGTATATTTACTTAGTCTATGTAACAGGGTGAAATGTGATTATTAACTTATTTATTCTGATGTGCTCAGAGTAAAAGATTCCAAACATGCATATATACCATGAAGTAAAGTATTTTATTCATAAAAATATTCAAAAGATTCAGCAAGCAATTTCTATGCCATTTGGTTGCCCCCAAAACCCCTCCACCCCAACAAGAATTTGGTAGAAAAAGTAGCAAGATTCTATTAAGTAGTCATCATTGATGTGAAGGAAGAGCGAGAGTTGTTTATGTCAGTTAGCAATTCAGTCAGAGGGTCCCTAGCCTCAGAGAGACCTGTCTTCAAGTCCATGGTCTGCCACCTACAGAATGACGCTTTATGGACTGACAACAGGAAGCCTTTGCTCTTTGGCCTTGGTTCCTTCCTATGTACAATGCAGAAAACTATCTGGCTTGTACGAGTATTCTGAAAACATGACGTCATTTGTGTAAAGGACCTTGCACATAGCAGGTGCTCAAAATGGATAATTATAATCAAAATAGCACACGGGCATACATGGGCCTCCCAGCAAATGTGTTAGGAAAGAGAAGTCAGGCACATCCCAAAGCAGTAATGAAATAAATAGCTAGCAGCACCATGATGGGCAGAATGGCCCATCCTCTCCTGCCTTCCCATCTCTCTAGGATGAACTGGGCCTTGCATATGCTCAGCATGAGCTTTGCTTTGATGCTTTGCCTCGAGCCCCAACAAGGAGTCATGCTTGAGTGCAGGCTTGATGTTGGAGTGGGCACACCTAGGTGTAAATCCTGCCAGGCATGTCAAACCCTTTGTCATTGTAAAATGACACTGGATTCTACAAAGTTCACATTCAAAAGATGTGCAATTGAGTTAGCAAAAAAAAAAAAAAAAAAAAAAACCAACCAAACAAACAAACAAAAAAAACAAAAAAAACCCCAAAAAACAAAAAAAAAACCCAAAAAAACCCTTTTGGTGTTTTAAGTTAATTTATGTGTAACATTGTGTTTGGTTACATTCATAGCTATCCTTGGCCAAAGTCTAGACTTTGCCAACCTGGAACTTGCTATGTAAATCAGGCTGCCTTAAACTCACAGAAGTCTGCCTGCCTCTGCCTCCCCAGAGCTGCAGTTAAAGGAGGATTACACATTTGAAACCAACCTGAGCAATTTAGTAAGATGGGGCCCAAAATGTAGCACAGTGGATTAGTGCTTTTATGACTTGTATAAGGTCAGGTTCAGATACCAGTAGTTCACACACACACACACACACACACACACACACACACACAGAGAGAGAGAGAGAGAGAGAGAGAGAGAGAGAGAGAGAGAGAGAAGGAGGAGGGGCAGAGAGAGATTGTATGGGGGAGATATATCACTTGAATGAATACCTGTCCATTTATCTCTGCCCAGGCTAGAGTTAGAGTTAGAGTCTAGAGTTAGTGGTCCAACTTTTCTGGAAATTACAGCTTCCTCCTTTGCAAAACAGGAATGTGCTATACACCTTTCAGGAATCTTGTGATGTCTGTAAGGGATAACTTCCATAAAGTAACTGTCATACTCTATGTACTTGGCATGTTAGCAGATGGGAAGAAACAGACGGCAGCTGTCACCACAGCCTGATTTTCTGAGCAGATTTATAGGTAGTCAGACTGGTGGACACAAGCTCCCATTAGACAGGCCACGCCTTTATGGCTCTCTGTCCCTCATACTAGTACTGGTTTTGGCTTTAGGTAGAAGCTGTCCAACTCATAGCTGATGGAAAAGCACCTCGCACTCCCCAGCCAGAAGAGGGGGCAACATATGAAGGCATCCAGAAGAAGGAGAACGCTGAGGTATTTATACCAACGACGCACAGCCAAGTCATAGCCCTCTACTTCTGAGTAGGTTCCTGGAGACCATTTCCTGACCCAGGGTCAGCTTGGAAGCCAGTTGGCCCTATGTATCCCCACTTGTTTCTCTGATGGGAGAGAAAAGTTAAGTGTCACCTCTAGGCCTCATAACCCATATTTCTGCTCACCTAGATTTCTTGGGACCAGCCTGCTGAAGTTTTGCATAACTGGATTCGAGGTCATGATAAGGTCCCTGGAGCCTGGGCAGAGATAAATGGACAGGTATTCATTCAAGTGATACATCTCCCCCATACAATCTCTCTCTGCCCCTCCCCTCCTTCTCTCTTTCTCTCTCTCTCTCTCTCTCTCTCTCCTCTCTCTCCTCTCTCTCTCTCTCTCTCTCTCTCTGTGTGTGTGTGTGTGTGTGTGTGTGAACTACTGGTATCTGAACCTGACCTTATACAAGTCATACAAGCACTAATCCACTGTGCTACATTTTGGGCCCCATCTTACTAAATTGCTCAGGTTGGTTTCAAATGTGTAATCCTCCTTTAACTGCAGCTCTGGGAGGCAGAGGCAGGCAGACTTCTGTGAGTTTAAGGTAGCCTGATTTACATAGCAAGTTCCAGGTTGGCAATATCTACACAATGAGACCCTGTCTAGAAAGGAAGGAAAGAAGGAAGGAAGGAAGGAAGGAAGGAAGGAAGGAAGGAAGGAAGAAATGAATAAAAGAGGAGGGAAGGAGGGAGGGAGGGAAGGAAAGACAGAGGGAAGAAGGAAGGAAGGAAGGAAGGAAAGAAAGAAAGAAAGAAAGAAAGAAGGAAAGAAAGAGAAAGAAAGAAAAAAGGAAGGAAGGATTAATTATATGCTCACTCATGTAAATACATACATAGTCCCTGGTATGCAGGCAATATTCAATACATAGTAACTATTACAGCTCAATAAATGACAACCAGTATTTATAAAATGATAACTTAAAAAGTAGTCAGTATGGCTGGAGAGATGAATCAGTGGTTAAGAGCACTGACTGCTCTTCCAGAGGTCCTGAGTTCAATTCCTAGCACTCACATAGTGGCTCACAACCATCTGTAATGGGATCCAATGCCCTCTTCTGATGTGTTTGAAACAGTTACAGTGTACTCATATAAATAAATAAATCTTTTTAAAAAAAAAATCAGTATTCTTTGCTCCTGGTCACCATCCTTTCCAGTCCTGTTTTTTTTTTTTTTTTGAACTGACCCCAGGAGAGTCTTCATGGCTCACCATCCTGTGTGGGAAATGTGCATGTTCCTGGGGCTCAGTTGTCTGACTGTCTGTCTGATCTAGATGAGGCCCTGAGTTCACTCCTGTCTTAGTTAGTGTTCCTGTTGCCGTGATAAAACCCTGATCAAAAGGAACCTGGGAAGGAAAGGGTGTATTTCATCTTACACTTCCTGGTAACTGTCCATCACAGGAGAAGTCAGGGCAGGAACCTGGAGGCAGGAACTGAAGCAGAAGCCATGGAGGAACACTATTTCCTGGCTCGATTCTCATAGTCTTCTCAGTCTGCTTTTTCATACAACCCAGGTCAACTTATCCAGGGGTGGCATGGTCTCTAATAAGTTGGGCCCTCCCACGTCAATCATTAATTAAGAAAATGCCCACGGACACCCCTACAGGCCAATCTGATGGAGGCGTTCTCTCACGTGAGGCCCTCTTCTCAGATTACTCTAGCTTGTGTCAAGTTAACAAACAAACAAAAAAACCAACCTGGACCCCAGCACCGTAACCCACCCACTGCAACACACAGACACATACGCACACAGACACACACACAGACACACAAACACACAGACACATTCATGCCCAGATGCACACCTTTACATACAGACACACACTCACATGCATTCATACACATAGACACACATACACACAGACACACACATTCACACACACAGACACACATTCACATATATACACACAGACACACAGACTCACACTCATGCACAGAAATGACATACACACACACACACACAAACACAAACATATACAGATATACACCCCCCCCCAACAGACACACAAACCGTACCTTTACCTGAAAAGACTGCGTTTTTCCTTTTACCCTCAACCTTCTTTCTGACTATTTGAGTGCATGATAAAACACACTCCTATCACCTGGATACGGAACTTTCTGAAACTTTTCCTTGTGTGTGTGTACATGTGTTCACATGTGTGTGTGCACATGTGAGGGAGTATATGTAGAATGTGAGGCCATGTAGGTGTTGAGTGCATGTGCATGCATGTGCACAGGTGTGTATGGAGGGCAGAATAAATAAGCTACTTTGTGTGTGTATGGTGTATGTGTTCAACTTGTGTGTAGGAGCCTTCAGAAACCAGAAGGCATCAGCTCCCCTGGAACTGGAGGTACAGGTGGTGGTACGTGGCCATGATGGCGCTGGGGACTGGCCCTGGGTCCTCTACAAGAGCAGTAGGCACTCTTAACCACCGAGCCTGTCTCCTGAGACTCCGTTCAGACATTTACATATTCGTATCTGTTACATTTCTACTGATATGCTTAATTCAATCTCACCAAATGAATACAAAATGACAAAGTCGTGTCTCAACTTTCTTACAGAAATGTGAACTTCAGTGTTTGTACAAGGTGATGCCTTCCCACACCCCTCTCAGTGCTTTTAACTTCCTGACTTCACAAGGTTTGATCTCTTTTATTAGATGGTGACTTTCTACAGCTCATCACTGTTGACAAGTTCTATGCCCACTGGAGAACCACTGGCCATTAGAGGTGCCGAGAAGCCCGGTCTTGTCACCAAAAATGGCCTTGTTCTTTTTGGGAATGATGGAAAAGCAGTAAGTACACTAAACCACGGTCTGGTCTTCCTTCTGTTACCTCAGTTATTAGGGAATGGCTTCCTCTGGCGCTCACTGGGGGGAGGGGTGGAAGGCTCATGGTGCTTGTGTCCCACATCTCTGGAGACGAGAGATGCTCACACCCCAAGACAAGGTTTCTCAGGAGGGCCCCATGAACCTTCACAGTGAGACCACAGGGAGAACTATGGTTACAAAAGGGAAATAATGGACCTCTGCTTGTCTACCTGCTGGCTTGGGAAGGAAGGTTCTTTCCACTGTGCCTCAGTTTCCCTGTCTATAAAGCATGGAGAGGGATTCCTACCTGTCTCCCACTGTCGGTAATTAGGAAGATCCAGTGAGACCCATGTGGCCTCCTCTCCCATTGTCCACTTCTGTCACCTCCTTAGGCCAGCACCGCCATGGCTAGCTCTGGGCCTCCTGGACAGCTTCCCAGTGAAGAGTGTAAAGGGACATTTGCAGTTTACAGATGTGCCCCTGTCTTAGTTTGGGTTTCTATTGCTGTGACAAAACACCACAACCAAAAAGCAAGTTGGAGAGGAAAGGTTTATTCAGCTTACACTTCCAGATCATGGTCCATCATTGGAGGAAGTCAGGACAGGGACTGAAGCTGGGTTGGAACCTGGAGGCAGGAGCTGACCAGAAGCCATGGCGAGGTGCTGCTTACTGGCTTGCTTCTCTGCCTTGCTCGGCCGGCTTTCTTATAGAACCCAGGTCTACCAGCCCAGGGCTGGCACCAAGGGCTGGGCCCTCCCCCACTGATCACCAACTGGGAAAATGTCTTAGAGCTGAATCTCAGGGAGACATTTCCTCAGCCGAGGCTCCTTCATCTCTGATGACTCTAGCTTGTGTCATATTGACACACAAAACCATTCAGCACAGTCCCCATTGTTTAAGGGTAAATGTCACTGTGTTTTAGTGCCCAGCTGCTGCTAGGTCTTAAGCCACTGTTATTTATTTCCTCGGTGACACTAAACTCCACTGAGCCTCCAATTCTGCAGCAGCAAGGCAGGCACAGGGGCACCCAGCTCCGTCAGGATTGAGACTAGCACATGCATCCAAATGCACCAGCGGCTGGATGCTGGCAGCAGTGGTGTGTCCTCTGCTGGGAGCAGAGTGGGGAGTGGGGTGGGGAGTGGAAGCCATGGCATCCTTCAGAAGTCCAAGCACCTGTAACCAAAATGCAAGTTTTTCCAGAGTGCACTGTCCATCCATCTGAGGGGCATCTGGCCCTTTAGTTGACTGACCTTTTTTCCTGCCACTATGAAGATGTCATCCCAGCTCCCATAGGTCGACCATATGTCTGCATTCTCTATACAAGCCAGCCTCTATATCCATCTAACACCTTAGACTCCTCCTCCGGGCAGCCTTGGTCTTGGGTGGTCTGAATCCTCAGCTTGTTTTCCTGCTGCCGTTCTGTAGCTGATGGTGAAGAACCTGCAGTTTGAGGATGGGAAGATGATTCCTGCCTCCCAGTACTTTTCCCTCGGGTGAGACATCAGTGGTAGAACTTACAGAGGAGGAGCTGAAGGTAGCAGAGACCATTAAGGTGAGCACGTGATTACCTCGGAACCGACTCGTTCCTCAGAAACACAGTGCCTGTTTGTGGCTGGTTTAATTGTCCCTAGAGCAATGGGAGTGTGACTTTATCTCCTCCTTATTGCTTAACAGTATATAGAGATTTATTTTTCTTTCTAAGTCGGCTTGGAGGGTTTGGGTGAGCTTGATCAAAGTTATTCTCTGGGGTGAAATGAGCCAATTCAAGCCAGGGTAGATAAAGGCAGGTTTATTGGAAGCAGATCTCAGACCACACAGGATGGGTTCAGTGAAGTCACCCGGGGGAAGGGAGACAGAGAGGAGGGGAAGAGAAAGAGAGAAAGTGCAAGGGGTTGGGGCAGAGAAAGAAGTTGGGTGGGGGAGACCCAAATGTCTGGATTGTAGGGAAGAGCTTCTGGGGGAGGGGAAGCCTGGGTTTGGAAAGTTCAGGACAGAAGGCGGGTATGCCAGCCATGCCCTGCCCCATAACAGGTAGGAACTGAGGATGCTGGGAGAATTCGGAGGGCCAGGTCGCTTTGATATGCTAAATGTTTGTCCTGGGTCTGAACCCCTGTTGGCACATGAGGGATAAAAAGAACCATTTAGAAACCCAGATTGAAGGTCATTTTTTAGTCTAGCCAGAAGGACAAAACCTCACACACAATTGTATGTCATTTTTCCATGGGCCCAAACTGGTGGGGGCGGAGCGCTCAGGTCACGCCCTCTCAAGCACTGGCCACACTGAAGAGATGCTGGGCAGTCCCACCGGGTTGTGCTTCCGGTGAAGGGCAGAGAGGTCTTTGCCCTGGGATTCCGCATGTTCTTTCTTCAGGAAAGTGGTCCTTTTTGCGCAGGTCATCTGGGCTCGAATTTTAAGCAACGTCGCTGTGATCGAGGACTCCACCGACTTCTTTAAGTCTGGAGCGAGGTCAATGGATGTTGTGAGGTAAAGCCGCCACCTCCGAACTCCCCCTTCCGCCCAGCTTGTCTAACACAGATCCCTTTTCTTCATGTTTGTCGCTCTTGTTCCATGGCTCACAGATCTTTTTATTCATTTGTTGCCAACCAGGTTGTTTTGCATCTCCTTTAATGTTTCTAATTGTTATTTTCAAAAGATTTCTTATTATTTTATTTGTGCATGTCGGTGTCAGTGAATGCCATGTGTGTGCAGTCACCCCGCATGTACAGGTCCAGAAGGCGGCACTAGATGCCCTGATGCTGGAGTTACAGGCTGTTACGAACTGCCCACATGGGTGCTGGGAACCGAATCTAGGTCCTCTGCGAGAGTAGTATGTGTTCTTAACCAGCGAGCCACTCTCCAGCCCCAGGACACTAATTCTTCTTCTACCTCACCTGCCCATGTCCCAAAATGACCATTTCCCAACCTTTCCACTCTGCTTACACCTCCCTGTTATTCTGGGTCACCAAATATATGATCTTCAAAAGCCTATGACATCATCAAAAGTCAGGAGGTTTAGGCCTGTACACTGTAGTTTTTTCAGCAATAATTGATGAGTTCCTAGAAAATTCTGGTTGGCTTAATAAGGATTTTAATACTACATTGATATTTTACCAGCAGGAATCACTCATTTCCTGTTAGAGTAAGTTACATTAATCTGTTGTTACTTTCTTTATATAAAAAAGGTATGTAAAAACAGCAAAACTGTCTGCAAGACAGGTTTTTAATTTTCTCACACCACAACATATTTTCAATTTACTTTTAGTGTTGTGTGTGTTTCTTATGTGGATCACATGCCTGCAGTGCCCACATAGGCCAGAAGGGGGTGTCAGATCACCCTGAAAACTGAGTTACAGGCAGTTGAGAGCTGCCCTATGTGGGTGATGGGAACTGAACCCAGGGAAAGTGCCACCTGTCCAGTCTCTGTCTCGAATCTTAACATCTTCTGTAGTTGTCACCAATGATGATCTTGTACAACATGAACAGAAATAGGTCCCAAACCTCTTCACCAATGTCACTGAATAGGCCATGATGAAACTGTAAAAATGGACGTAATGTGAGCTGGTTCTCACTTTAAGGCTGGTGGAAGAGATCAGACAGAAGTGTGGTGGGCTTCAGCTGCAGAACGAAGATGTCTACATGGCCACCAAGTTTGGAGATTTCATCCAAAAGTTGTGCGGAAACTGAGAGGAGAAGACCAAGAGGCGGAGCTGGTGGTGGACTATGTAAGTGTCTCATTGATGTGCAACTCCAAACTCTTACAACCCACTGTTACAGAGGGCATATGTATTGGCCATTTACAACATGTATGGCCTTTAAGACTAGCTTTAGTGCTGGGTGGTAAGGGTGCACGCCTTCAATCCCCGCACTGCTGAGGCAAAGGCAAAGGCAGAGGCAGAGAGAGGCAGAGGCAGAGAGAGGCGGAGGCGGAGGCGGAGGCGGAGGCGGAGGCGGAGGCAGGCAGATTTCTGTGAGTTCGAGGCCAGCCTGGTCTACCTAGTAAGTTTCAGGGCAGCCAGGGCTACACAGAGAAACCTTGTCTCAGGGGGAAAAAAAACATAGTTTTATTGAGATATAATTCAGGTGCCATAAAATTCACTCTCATTTTAGCAAATCCAGATAGAATTGATATGAAATATTATGACCTGAATTTAGAGGTATATAGCAGAACTGCATAGCAGTGAGGTTTCTTTACTACTGGTATTAAGTATAAACTAGCATTAAGTTAAATTTGCCCTTCAGTGGTTTTAGAGTATTCACAAACTGTGCAATCATTATCACCACTGTCTAATTTTAGAAAATTTTTATCACCCCAAAAGGGGAGACTGTATCCATTGGCGATCACACTGCACTGCTTTCCTCCTCCCTGCTCCATACCCAGGCTCTCAGAAACCACCAGGCTCTTTTCTGTGTCGTGGATTTGTCATAATGTGGGCATTTCATATAAATAGGACCATGCACCATGTGGCCCCTTACAGCAGTTTTCACCACGTCTACTTTTTCTGGCCAAGTAATATTCCATTGTGTCTGGTATACTTCCTCTTTTTAATCCAGGTTGACCAAGACAGATCTGTCAGTCAACCGGGTCTCAAGGGAGGGAGTGAGGTTTAAAAAGAAAAAGACAATTAGACAACACTATAACTTGACTCCACCCAGTGCTGAGGCTGAAGTGGATTTATTTTTCTTCTGTCTGCTTTTATACCATTCTAAATACATGCAAAGAATAAAGTCAGTTCTAGATCAAGGAACAAACAACGCAATAAACAAAGTTCCATGGTATTCAGGGACTTATCAAGATGATTGAGATCTTGAGCCTACTTCCTTGTCCTGGCCCAATGTCAGATTCTTGCCAAATATCTAGAAGCAGCCCCAAGAGCTCTTCACACTGGGTGATGTGTGTTTTTGGACCATTTCACCTGGGAGGTTGTTGTTACATTGATAAAAACTTCAGGTATACGTTTTTGACATGGACATATATTTTCAGGTCTGTGCTAAGGGTGGCATAGATGACTCATTGTAGCTCTTACATTTAACCATTTGAAGGATTGCCAAAGGCAGCCACTTCATTTGGAATGCCACCCGCAATGTAAAGGAGAGCCCTAACCTTCCCCAGGCCCCTTCTCAAGCCCTTTCACTTGCCTGTCTCTTTAGCTGTTTTAGCGGGGGTGTGAAAGTACTCCAGTATGTTTTCAATTTTGCATTCTCTGATGGACAGTGATGTTAGGCATCTTTTTGAGTGTTTATTCAAATCCTTTGTCCATTTCCAAAATTGTCTATCTTTTTATTGTAGAGTCAAAGTACTCCGTCTATTCTGGACACTCAGTCTTTATCAGATATGGAGTTGTAAATATACATACATACATACATACAGCCATATTTTATGTATGTGAGTACACTGTAGCTGTCTTCAGACACACCAGAAGAGGTCATTTATCCCATTACAGATGATTGTGAGCCACCATGTGGGTGCTGGGAATTGAACTCAGGACCTCTGGAAGAGCAGTCAGTGCTCTTAACCTCTGAGCCATCTCTCCAGCCCCCTGTGACTATTTTTTGACCTGTGGTTTGCTTTATTCTTTCACTTTCTTTGTAACATTCTTTGACACATAACAGATTCCCCCCTCCCCAGGAGATAGGGTCTCACTATGTAGCTCTGGATGTCCTAGAGCTCACTATGTAGACCAGGCTGGCCTCAAACTCACAGAGCTCCACCTGCTTCTGCCTCCTGAGTGCTGGGATTGATGGTGTGCCCACCATGGCTCAGCTCAGAATTTTATCTTTACGAATCGCTGTCACCACACTTCCTCTGTTTCTCCTCTGTCTTCTCTGATGTAGGATTACCTATGGTGCCTTTGCCATCCTACATCTTTAGTTATTGTTTATTTTACTACATCATCTTTAATTATTTTCTTACGATAAGCATTTTTGCTTAAAACAATCTAGTTCAGGTTAATACCAACTTAATATCAGAAGTATAGGAAAACCTCACTACTATATTCTTATATACCTTTAAATTTTGGCTATACTTTTTTTGTATTAATTCTATATGGATTTGCTAGAAACCCCACAACAGGTTTTTAATTATTGCTTTATACAGCTGTCTTTGTTTTTGTTTTTGTTTTTTATTTTTTATTATGTGTATGCATGTGACCTGTGAGGTTTTGTGTGTATGTGTGTGTACATGGATGCAGGTGCCCATGAAGGCTACAAGAGGGCGGCAGATCCCCTGGAGCTAGAGTTAGAGGCATCTGTGAGATGCCTCATGCTGGTTCTGGGGACTGTACCCCAGTCTTCTGCAAGAGTAGCAGGGGCTCTTAACTACTGCACTCTCTCCTCAGAGGCAGACAGCAGCTGTCTTTTAAAATCAGGTAGAAAGAGTGTTAAAACAACAAAAATGTTTTTATACAGATTCCTCTGTTTATCTACATAGTTGCCTTGAGAAATCTATTTAAAGTGAATTCAAAATCTCCCTGTGTGTGTCTCTGTGTGTCTGTGTGCATGTGTATCTGTGCGCATGTGTCTGTGTGTGCTGCACGTGCATGCGTGCACATGTGTGTACACAACAGTAGAGTTGGGAAGAGGTTATTGGTGCCCTCCTCTATCATCCACTGCTTATTCCTTGGAGGTGGGGTCTCTCCCTGAGCTGGGGCCTCCGCTGGGGCCTCCGCTGGGGCTCACATTTTCTTGGATCTTCTGGAAGCCACAAACCCCAGTCATCCTCTCTCCACACCCCTTAGAGCTGGGTTACAGGTGTGCATGGCTAGTTGCCTGGGTGCTAGGATCTGAACTCAGGTCCTTACCATTGTTCAGCAAGTGCTCTTGACCCCCGAGCTGCCTTTGCAGCTCACGTGTAACAGAATGAACATAAGGGAGAAATCTTGAGATAGCCCCAGCATAAAGGAAATACCAGGGTAAAGAATTTCCCAAGGATCTAAGTGGCACAATGGTGGTGTGTCAAGTCGGCCAGTAGATGGCGCTGTCCACAGGTGTCTGAGGCACCTTTAATGAAGAACTTCTGAGCCAGAGCCTCAGACTTCAGTGGTCCCTGAGCATCATGAGAGCGCGTCTGTCCTTGTGACAGAAGCTGTCACTAGAATCCCACCAAGCTGACCTCTTTCCACATTAGTGAATGTCTCTCTTTTCTTTCCTTTCCTTTTCTTTCTTTTTTAAAATTATTTTAATTTTTCTTTTTAAATCTGTTTGAGTTTATGTGTATGAGTGTTTGCCTTGGATGCATGCCACCCTCAGAGGTTGGTAGAGGGCATCAGATGCCCCAGAACTTGAGCCACTGTCTTGGTGCTGGGAACCAAGCCTGGGTCCTCTGCAGGACAAGTCCTCTTAACCACTGTGCCATCTCTCCAGCTCTGTGAATGTTTCCTTATCGCCACTTGCTATTAGGTTGATAGTCACAGAAACACGCTGACTTTTCTCAGGTTTCCAAGGAGGTGAACGAGATGACAGTGAAAATCCCCTACCAGTGTTTCATAAACGGACAGTTTGTGGATGCCGAGGATGGAGAGACTTATGACACCGTCAACCCCACAGACGGAACTGTGAGTGATGACACCTGAAGTGAGCTCGACTCTAGCTCTCTGCCCCTAAGCTCCTTGTTCAAATAGATGTCATACATGTCTCTTACCCACTCAGCTCTGACACTAGCTATTGTGTATTATAGTAACTTTGTTTTCAGTAGACTAAGCGTTTATGATGAATTTAGATTCCTGTGCCCATGCCCTGCAGGTCGCTCCATGGGGGAAGGGATACTTTAGACTCATGGCAAGCTTCCTGTAGAAGAACTGGACAGTTGTCCTAAATGTGTTTTTCCAGAATGAGATGACATGTAAAATGGACAAAGATTAGGTTCTGTTTCCGTGTTCAAAGTATCACGTTTCTTGTCTCCCATTTTTTCCCCTCAAGATGTATTAGTTTTCTGTCATAGAATTTTTCCATTTGATAAGTCCTATTCTACTTTTACAATTAATACAATATTAACTCCGAGAGCCACATGGATAGATCCCTCGGGTGACCTATGTCTGTTTGTCTTGAAATAGACAATATGCAGAGTGTCCTACGCTTCTTTAGCGGATGTTGACAGGGCAGTAGCCGCAGCCAAGGACGCCTTTGAGAACGGCGAATGGGGAAGGATGAACGCCAGAGACAGAGGAAGACTCATGTACAGGTGTGCTTGCTGGAGAAACAGCTATGTTGTCTTTGGAAATTGGTTAATATTTAATATTGCCAAGACTTTAAAATTCCCATAAAACATTCTATCTTGAATACACCCATGGAAGGCAGACATGTCTTTCATTATTTGAGTCACATAAAATCCCCCACACAAGTTCCTGATGTCTGGATACTGCTTGTATCAGTCAGAGGTCATCCAGGACTACGTAAGATTTAGGGAAGAGCTTGGGACTCCCACAATGACTAAGGACCCAGGCAGGGCTGGTGGCAGAGGAAGTGGGTACTCCTCCCAGGTCTGAGGGATTAGAGGCAAGATCCATAGCTGTGGGTGAGCACTCTAGAGTCCTCTGTACATGCAGAAAGAACACTCTACAGTGGCTTTGGAAGGAGAGGAACCATGGTGACCTGGGGGATTTAACCCATTGACCATGCCCTTTATACTCTTCACAAGTGTCCTGACATGCCCCTCAGTCACCAGGTAATAAGGGCTCTGACGGTCATCCTCCAAGGTCATGGACCAGAGTGGAGACTGGACAGAGAGGTTCACATGGGAGACAGCCCACCACTGTTTTCAAAGACAAAAATGAAGTGGGGGAATGCTAAGGTCCTGGAAGAATATTACAAATGAGTTAAGTGTTCCAGAAATAATTAGTTTCAACAATTCATCCTGGTTTCTGGTTACCTACAGCTCAACATTTCACCTGAATTGACAGCTTCCTTAGAGTGAGATCTACAAGAAGCATGGGGGGATGGGTGTCATATCCAAATGAACCACTCTAGGAAGAGAGGAAGGAAGCAAGGAGGAGAAGGGAGAGGGGGAGGGAGCATAAGAGATATACTTTTACTATTCGCACCAGCCCACAGATCCCATTCACCTTCCTATGGAACCTGGGCACCTGGGTGGCTCTGCTGTGGACTTTGTGACTCATTCCACACACCGGATCTGTCCTCTTCAGTCAGTATTGAAAACACTTCTGTACCAATCAGAAAGCCACAGGTGTTCACAGGTGGTGTGGCTCACATTCTCACACCTCCCTGTGTATTAATGAACTATTCCATTGTGCAGGTTCCTTGACTCACCACCTCCTGCCTGTGACCGCCGCGGCTCAGCTGCTTGGGCATGTAGGAGGCAAATGGCACATGCTGGGGACATAGTTGGCTTCTCCCTGTAACTGTAAGGCTGGCTGCTTGTAGCTCAGTGGTAGAGCACTCAGCTAGCATGTGTGAGGTCCTGGGTTCAAGCCAAAGCACTACAGAAACTATAGTAACAACTTCCTGAAATAAACATTTATACAATCATTTATTTAATACCTACCTTCCTAGACCATGATCTCCATAGGGATCATGTTGCCCCTCTGGACTAGTCTCTGGATTCTTAGTCCTGGGATGTTACCCTATGCACTACGTATGCACTGGCATACGCAGCTGGTCTGGGCTTCATCAATATGTGCTAACTGGGTTTCTTTCACTGACCACACAGACTTGCTGACCTAATGGAAGAAAACCAGGAGGAGCTGGCGACCATAGAAGCACTAGATTCTGGGGCTGTCTACACCCTGGCCCTGAAGACTCACATTGGAATGTCTGTGCAGACGTTCAGATACTTCGCAGGCTGGTGTGACAAAATCCAGGTAAGCAAGGACGTGCCTCATTCCTACAGGAAAATGGCCTCAAGCTCCCATTTGCAGCAGGTTTGGCCTCAGTTCTGAGATGGCAGCTTAGTCCTCTGTCCCTGGGAGAGGAGCACTGCTAGATCCCCACATTGAGGAAAAGCATGCCACCTGCTGTGGACCACCTTTCAACAGTTTTCCTTTGTGTGAGACAGGAACTCTGGAAATAATTTTTTATTTTATTTTTGAGGCAGAGTCTCTCTTGTTTTCTTACCCCAGTGTATGCTAGACTACATGGCCCGAAAACTTCGAGGTGACTCCTTGATCTCTGCCTATCATTTCTGGAGTGCAGGGATTACAGATGTATAGTACCACATCTGGCTTTTGTGTGACTTCCAGGGATCCAATTCAGGTTGCCAGTCAGGATTGCATGAAAGTACTTTTACAAACCCTTAGCCATCTCCCTGGGCCCCGCCCACTGAGCCATCTTCCTGGGCCCCCGAGAGCCTTTTTTATAGCAGTGTGAGCCCATTCTCAAAGGAGGAGCATCATGGCTCATATATTTTGCATTGGAGCCTGCTACACAGTGGAGGCTAAGTCTCCAATACATGAGTTACAGGAGTGTGTGTGTCTGTGTACGTATGGACACACTGTGTGTGTGTGTGTGTGTGTGTGTGTGTGTGTGTGTATGTGTGTGTGTGTCTGTGTGTGTATCTCTGTCTGTGTAAGTGTGTGTGTGTGTGTGTGTTTGATGGATGTTGAGTGTCTCTTCCTCAACTGCTCTCCACTTTTGTCTTTTGAGACAGGGTCTCTCACTGAACCTGGAGCTTATGGATTTGGTTAGACTCTCTGGCCAGAGAGCTCCAGGAATCTGCTTGTCCTGTCCTTCCAGGGCTAGGATTATAGACATCTGCCATTCCACCCAGCTCTATGTGTGGGTGCTGGGGATCTGAACTCAGGTCCCCAAGCCTGCACAGAAGCACTTCATTTCTCCCCAGCCCTATAGAAGCAGCTCTTCATTCTAGTGCAGGGATTTATTTCTCAGACATTGAACACTGCCTTTCATGTTAGCTGAGACAAAAGGAGAGGGCAAAAAAGCACACTCTCTGTGATTAAACTTAGTATTTCAGTTAGTGAAATACCAGTCTTTGCTGGTGTTCTGTGTGATGTGGGTCGATCAAAGAAAGAAGGTCACTCCAGAATGCAGTGAGGCTCTGCGGCAGCAGGGAGGGCCAGCCTTGATAAACAACCTCAAACAGCCATGCAGAAGCGCATTTATTGGTTGTTTATTTACTGATTGAAGAGACAATGAAGAACAGCTATTTCATTCTAATGTCTACCCTAGATGCAGGGATTCTGCTGGAATTCCACTACACACTTTCTTTCCTTTAGGGCTCTACAATTCCAATCAACCAGGCCCGACCGAATTACAACCTGACATTTACCAAGAAGGAGCCACTTGGGTAGGATGGGGGTGGGGGTGGAGAGCCTCTGAGTGACCTGGATGTTGTGTCACCGTGAGGAAACCAAGGTCACCGCCTTCTCCCCACAGCGCCTGCGCCATTATCATCCCCTGGAACTACCCACTGATGATGCTGGCCTGGAAGAGTGCAGCATGTCTGGCAGCAGGCAACAGCCTGGTGCTCAAGCCTGCGCAGGTGAGTGTGGCCAGAGGGCGGAGGGTCCCCCTTGCCCGCAAACTTAAAGCATACACATGTTTATAAACAGCATACCTTCAAGCTTGCCACAGTTCACACACAACTCTTCATACATTATTGGTCAGTTCTGATCTATGCAGGGGGAGAGGCACGTGTATGCATCAGAGGTCAGAGGACCACCGCCAGGAGCTGTGGGATCTGGGAATCAAACTCGGGTCCTTGGGTTTGGTGCCAAGAGCTTTATCTGATGAGCCATCTTGCTGGCTCCATTCACTTTACATTCCCCAGAATCTTGTAAAGATACAGAAGATAAGAGAAAAGCACATAAAATAACTTCGTAGTTATGACAACCGTGTAAGCTCCAGATGTGTTCAGCCTTTGATGCTGTGACTGTAACACTGCCATCCTCAAATGTGTTGGGCCACATGCACAGATATCCATGGAGCCTGGAGGGCCACAGGTTGAACATGTCTGAGAGCATGTGTACATGTGTGTGTGGGGGGGCGTTAACAACACACTGGGAAGTTTTCAGAGTCATCTATTAATACTAGAGTACTTTCTGTTTAAGACAGCATCTCCCGTGGTCCAGGCTGACCTTGAACTTGCCATGCAGCCGAAGCTGACCGGGAACATCTGATCCTCTTGCCGCCACTGTCCAAGTACAGTGATTACAGGCAGATGCCACGGCCAGCTTCAGGAAGGGCTTAAAGTGTTATTCTATTCATGGTGGCTTCATTGCAGAACATAAGTAACACACTCTGTGGACCAGTCCTCTCTCCAACTGTGGCAGACTAAACACACTGGTACAGTGGGCTTCTTGCTTTTCCAGTGTCTGGGGCAGCTTCTCATCCAGGCTCTCCAGACTGCCATTGTCTACGCCTCATGGTGTAGCTCACGAGTCTGTCACTAGAAGGGGGAGTAGGATCTCTTTTCTGTGTGTGCTGCAGTCCGTTGTGCAGGTTCTATGTCAAGTTTTTCAGCTGCTTGTCTGTTTTATGAAGGTTGCTTGAATTAATAATATAATCAGTGATTCTACACAGCCAGCCCTGTCAGCTGCACACACGGTCGCTTCTGGAGCAGATGAGCAACCGAAGGGACGGTGATACAGACACACACAGCCAGAGGGAACCACTGTGATCTCGCCACTCACCCGCCCTTGCTGGCTCCCTGTGGCCCTGAGAGCATGTGCTCCTCCATAGGATATGGATGACCTTTGTGACCCTCGGTCCCTGACCTTCATGCACACCTAAATGTGAATCATGAGTGCTTTACTGTGGATCTGTCAGTTGCAAGAGGAGCTCAGATATTTGCTTTCCATTCTTCACTGGATCTTCCTGCATATTCTGCTGTTAGAGATCAAATGAAAAACACTCATTAAGATAATCAGCGTCAGTGTGGGGAAAGATGAGCAGGTAGAGAGGGGGCTAAAGGAATGCAGTAAAGACTTTAGTGTCTGAGAGACCACGGTGAACTATGTACATGGAACTCCTTGGACTGTGTTGGTAACTCTGCTTTGAGTCTGACATTGTCTTTAAAACAAAACAAACAAGGGAGCAATGTAAAATACAAACAAAATTTAGTCTCAGGGGCTGAGGGAAATGGTTTATTAGGTCTCAAAGCCCATGTAAAGAGCCAGGCATAGATGCATGCGCCTGTAACTCCAACACTGGTGGTGGGGGTGGGAAGGTGTGACAAGGAGATTCTAAGAGCTTGCTGGTCAACCAGCTTAGCCGAAACACAGCTACTGATTCAGTTAGAGACCTTGTCTCAAGGCCATATGGTGGATGGCAACCCCAACCCGCTTTGGTCTCCAAGTGTGAGCATGCCCACGCTCATGTGCATGCACCTCAAATATGCACTGTACCCACAAAGAAGCAGGGCCCTGGTAAGGACTTGATTACTGTGTTCATTTCCAGGTCACACCCTTGACAGCTTTGAAGTTTGCAGAGCTGACCATGAAAGCTGGCTTTCCGAAGGGGGTTATCAACATCATTCCGGGCTCAGGTAAGCCTGAGGGACACACTCTGTTCTAACCGCCGAGTGGCTCAAAGGGCTAAGTGCTGTTTCCCACTGCAGTCTTAGCCCAATGAACCACACTAAATACAGTTCAGCAAGCATAAATATACTTAGTGTGTAATAAAAGATAAAGATTGGAAATCTAGTGTGTGGGGAGGTAGAAGGGGGGTTGGATGGCATTGTAAAACTGTCCTAAAGGTAGGCCATTTTGTTTTAAATAAGCACTTTGTATGATAACAAGAAGACTTATATCCATCAATAAGGGGGAGGTGCTGATAGCTGTATTGAGGATATTGTTTTAATCCATTTGTAATCAATGCAGAAAATGTAAAGTGCAGGTTCAAATGCAAGTTTAGAAACCCAGCTGAGCAAACACAAACCCACCCTCCCCAAAAGATCATGTTTTGCTGTCCCCTAATTAATTCTACAGGGGTTGGTAGGACAGCGGCTCTCTCAGCACCCAGACATCCGCAAGCTTGGCTTCACCGGCTCCACATCTGTGGGCAAACAGATCATGAAAAGGTACTGGCTTGCTGTAGGGAGTCCATTCAACCTGGCCTCTCCTTGGAATTCAACAGAGTCTTGTGGACCTCGGAAAAGCAAGGCTGGGGATATAGCTCAATTGGTAGAGTGCTTGCCTAGCACGCACAAAGCCCTGGGTTTGATTCCGAAAGCTTCAGAGAGCAGACATGGTCGTCCACCCTGTAATCTCTGTACTCTGGAGGTGGAGGGTCAGAAGTTAAGGTCATTCCAACAAAACAGGTTGGAAGGCTACCTGGACCACATGAGACCCTGTCTCAAATATACACGCATACACACAAGCATACATACATACACACGCATACACACACATACATGCATACACACATACACAAAAACACATATGTATACACATGAATATACACACATATACATATATGCACATTCAAGCATACATGCATACACACAAACACACACGCATACCTATACACACACACACAGCCCAAAACAAACAAGAGATACCACCACCAACAGAACTAGAGAAAACCACATCAAATGAAGGGACTGGCTGTCACTGATGAATATGGAGATACATAAACAGCAGAAAGAACTTTCCAATGCCCGTAGTGAACTCAGGGCCACTGGCTGGAGATGAAGCTCTGTGGTTGTGTGCTTGTCTGGCAAATCCAAACACACACAGCCAGCATGAAGGTAAAAGATGTGGCAGGTTAGGCCCAAAACAATAGCATTTTATCAAAGTGATAAAAACAATAGCCACCAAGAATGGAGGATTTTGTGGGCCAGTTTTTCTTCTTTCTTCCATTCTATCCTTTCTAAAGACAGAGTGCTTCTGAGGGCTGGGACCAGCCTTCTCATGGTTTGTCACGATCACCACTCAAACTTTAAATAAAAAACACAACCTAATAAAAGGAGTAAATAACCAATAAACAGGTAAAATCTGCTTCTCACCCACAGGTATAGCAGGCTGGCTCTTGCTTTGCAGACCTTCATATAGCTGAATTCTTTTCTTTTAAATTTAGCTATGTACTCCCCCCACATTAATGCATCTGTCTGTATATACACCTGTATGCCAGAAGAGAGCATCAAGTCCCTTTGTAGGCGGTCATGAGCCACCAGGTGGTTGCTGGGAATTGAACTCAGGACCTCTGGCAGAGCAGTCAGTGCTCTTAACCGCTGTGTCTCCAGCCCTGACATAACTGGATTCTTGTAGGTGAATTTCCCTTTGAGAATCCTCATCCTTTGACCACAGAAAGTTTTTAAACATTACAGAAAACTTCTAGAATAAACAAAAGAAGCCAAAAAGCACATGAACATCGTCATACTTACCACCCAGCCTTAGCAGTGAGCTGTCTCCCTTCCTGTCTCTTCCTCTGCCCTTCTCCTGCTCTCTTTGAGACATGGCTTCTCCATTCTCCTGCCTCTACTTTCTGAATGCTGGAATTACATGCACTGCCACGCCCTCATAAATGTGGGTCCTAACATTTCTGAGGCTCAGTTGAGTTTCTCATGCTGAGTAATAACTTATGGTTAGGGGAGGAATGGTGGTGAGGGGAAGGGGGTGGGAGAGGGGATAGGGAGGAGTTGAGGGAAGGAATAGTGGTGAGGGGGGAGGGGTGGGTAAAAGGTAAAGGTAGGGGGTGGGGGAGGGGTGGAAGAGGAGATGGAGAGGGGGAGAGTGGGGGGAGGGGATAGTAGTCAGGGGTAGGGAAGGAGTGGGGAAGGGGGAGGGGAAAAGGAGGGGATAGTGGTAAGGAAGGAGAGGGTGGAGAAGGGGGTGGGGGAGGGGTAATGGTGAGGGGGAGAGGGTGGGGAAGAGGAATAGAGTGGGGAGGGGTAATGGTGAGGGTGAAGGGGGTGAAGAAAGGGGAGGGGAGGGGGAGGAGGGAACCCTCTAATCCCTTTTTCCTATTTGTCTTCCTCAAGCTGTGCTGTGAGCAACCTGAAGAAAGTTTCCCTTGAGCTTGGTGGCAAGTCCCCACTGATAATCTTCAGTGACTGTGACCTTGACAAAGCTGTACGGATGGTGAGTGGGCCAAAGCCAGGCTGTAGATGCCGACTTCTAAACCACATCCCATGGCCTTTACAGGAGGGCTTCAGATGGCATCTAGTTTAGCTAGTCATAAGTAAATGCCATCCTTTTGTGTATCCTAAGGATGCTTAACTTTAAAAAAATGACATTTTACAAAGCTCCCTCCTATCTGCTAGCGTCTTGCCTACTTCATCCTTCTGATCTGGTCTAGAAACTGGGCTCTGGTTAGATTGTCTAAACAGACCCAGCAAAGGGTTTGCCTCCAGGCCTGACAGCCTGAATTCCATCCCCCAGCTCCACATGGTGGAAGGAAAAACTACCTTCTGAAAGTTGTCTTTTGATCTACACACATACACACATACACATACACACACACACACATACACTATATCATTCATTCACCTGCTTTCAAAAACTAATATGAAAATACTTTTAAACTTTTAAAAATAAAAATCAAAAGCAGTTAGCAGGGCTTCCCTATGCATGCATGGAACTCAGGGTTTGATTCCTAGCACCCCATAAACAAGGCATGGTGGGACTCACCTAACTCCAAGCACTTTGAGGCAGGAGGACCAGAAGTTCAAAGTTCAGCATACTCTGTCTATTAAGTCTTGCCTTGAAGTCAAGGTGCCCTGGGCTAGAGACTCTGTCTCAAAGCAATCAGTCAATCAATCAATTAATCAGACAAATTAAATAGCCAAGAGTAGTTAGGCAGCTGAGTTTAGTGACACGTACCTTTAATGTAATTACTCAAGGAGCTGAGGCAGGAGGATCATCTGAGCTTAGCAGTTCAGAACCAGGATGGACATCACGATACTCCATCCCTTTAAACCACGTACTCGGCAACAATCAGTTTCATGGTTTGTGTTCACTATATCATCAGGGATGATGCTGGGTGAGGAGGCACAGGATCCCCTACTAATTTTGCACCCTAAGGGGTTTATGCTATTTCAAAGTGTGGGAACATATTTTATATAAAACAAGAGGCACAGTTGTGTTTTGCCTGCCAGATAAATTGGGCAAATCCTCTCTCTTCATTTGAGACAGAAGGCCTTGCGAGCCAGCATTAGGGTGCTGAGCCTTTGAGTGAGTGACTTTGGTGGCAGGTGTGGCTTCCTCGTTCTGCCCAATGCCCCCTAGCTGGACTCTGAGTGTGCATTCTCAGCCAACCCCTACTGGGAGAGCAGAGAGGTCTGCAGTGAAGGAGGCCCACACACTCCATGGCCAGGGCCCATTGACATATACCATCTGGAGGCTCCAGTGACAGTAACAGGGTAACACAGATGGTAGCAAGGCCAAGACTCCCCTGGATATGGTCATCCCTGAGAACTTTTCCAGAACATTCCAGAGAAGAAAACAAGGGTCAGGAAAGTAGAAAGGAGATTAGTTCTATTAGCTTACTTTTTAAAAATATGTCTTTATTTTTATGATTTTACATATATGAGAGTTTTGTCTGCATGTACATCTGTGTACCACATTCATGCCTGTGGCCCGAGGAGGTGGGGAGTCTCCATGTGGATGCAGGGAATCCAGCTGGAATCCTATGCAACAAGGAGCGCTCCTGACCACTGAACCAACTCTCCAGCCCCTATGGTTACATCTTTAAGAGATTTTTAAAAAAGTGTGTGGGTGTTTTGCCTGCATATGTCTGTGTGCTGTGTGTGTTTGTGGGTTGTGTGTGTGTGTGTTGCTGAGACCTGAACCCAGGTCCTCTGCCAAAGCAACAAACACTCTTAACTGCTGAGCTGTCTAGCACTGCCCCACCCCATTACATTTTGGAGTGCCATGTAAGATGACTAAAGACTATGGAGGGTGAAAAAAAATCATGTTTATGAAGACAAGCAGTGTGGAGTGGGTACAGAGAACCAGCTTTTTTCCTATTGACTACAGCCACACTCTACCAGATAGACCTGCACAGCAGGAGATGCAAATGTTCTGCAAAGTGCCTGAGTGTTCCAGCTCCAGCTGAGGGAGGCTCCCTGGAGGTGAACCAGCGACTGGATTTAGAAAGCTCAACAAGAGCCACCATTTTTTGTGCCATTCAATTTATGGGGGCAGGTTTTGAGGGATGCTTTTTTATATTTACGAAGCACACACGCATGTGCACATGTACACGTCTGTGTGTATGTATGCATGCACGCTTGTGTCCATGTGTGCTCATACATGTACACAGATATAGGTGTGTGCTTGTGCAGAGGCTGGAGGACAACACTGGGTGCCCTACCTTATTGTTTTGATATGGGATCTTTCTCTGAACCTGGAGCTCAGTTGGCAGCTGGCAAACTCCCAGCCATCCCCCAGTCTCCACTCTCACCCCAGCACTGTGAAGCATGTGTTGCTTCAAATGTGAGGGCTGAGGATTCAGATTCAGGTCCCCATGCTTGTGCAGGTCTCACGTAACCCACTGAGCCATCCTGCCAGTGCCTGGATTTCTAACAATCATAACAGAAAACATCCTGTCTAAGCACTATAGTTATGTCTGTAGAAGAGAGCTAGGTGTGGAGGTGCGAGCCTGAATTCCCAGCACTTAGGAGGCTGGCTGACCCAGGATTTGAGTTTGAGGGCAGCCTGGGCTACCTCTCTCTCTCTCTCTCTCTCTCTCTCTCTCTCTCTTATGCAATAATTTTATTGCAGCAGATTATTTTAGGAATACCTCCACTGTCACACATTGTAAACTAAGTGCTCATGAGCCCAAACTGGGAAACGTCAAAACAAGTATCTCCTAGAACTTCTCTTCACTAACAACCAACATGACTGACTTCTGTTATCTGTGACCTTTGGATATGACGTGTGGGGTCAGGGGAGATGGTGCAATCAGGGACCAGCTCAGGGACTGTTTGGATTCCCAGCACCCACGTAAGAAGCCAGATAGGGCAGTGTGTACCTGGAGTCCCACCCAGCCCTGGCACGTGAGAGGATCCCTGGAGTTCATGAGCCAGCAGGTCTAGCTCAACAGTCTCAATAGCTAACCTGTGTCAATAAAATAAATTAAGGAAGGAAGGAAGGACAGACCAACCTGGAGAGCCACTGAGGAAAACCACTGGTGTTGCCCTCTGGTTTCCATGTGCACCACACACGGGGCACACTCTTGAACATGTACCCACATAAAGTCCCACCCTCTTTGTGTAACTGGATCGCAGGCTTGATGCGCGGCAAGCCTGATGCAACGCTGACACTGCCTTCTCTTCTTCTGCTGCCGCAGGGCATGGGTGCAGTGTTTTTCAATAAAGGAGAGAACTGCATTGCAGCTGGGCGGCTGTTTGTGGAAGAGGCCATCCACGATGAATTCGTAACCAGAGTGGTAAGGCATCTTCAGATGTGCTGCAAGTTTTACAGGAGCAGCTCTTCTTGAAAAGCACTTCTGGGATCATTCCTGACATTTTAGACGTGAGGCAGCAATAGCGGTATTGCGATAGTGGAGCTGGCTGGGGCTGCAGGTGGCTCAGTTATTGAATGAGTTTGCACACACACACACACACACACACACACACACACACACACACACACGAGCACATATCTGTAATCCCATTGCTCGACAGACTACAGAGACAATGCCTGGGACTCACTGGCCAAATAGCCTAGACTAACCAGCAAGCTCCAGGCCAATGAGAAACCCTGTCTCAAAAACAGGTGGAAAATAAATACCCGAGGGATAACAGCCAAGGTGCAAGGTGTCTTCTGGCCTCCACATGCATGTGTGCATGCGTACACACACACACAACACACACACACACACACACACATACACACACACACGGCACATAAACTAACACACAGAAGCAGAAGTATCTGCTCTTCATGAGAGTCTGACACAGTTACACAGAGGCAGGCAGAGAGGAATCACTAAATCCCTAGTTTAACAGAATAATTCATTTTGAGTCTCACTAGAATCCAGTTCACAGGGAGATGTACAGAGGCTTATAGGATCTGACACTAGATGAAATTTCCAGAGCTGAGACCAGAAATTTCAAGCACTTGTTGTACTGCTCCAGTCCAAGTGTGTTTTACACACAGGCCATTTTTTATCCATTCGTTGTATTTCTTTAAAAAAAAAAAAAAAAAAAAAACCAAAAACTTATTTTATGAGTGGGATCTTGCTATGTAGCCTTGGCTGGTCTGAAGCTTGTTATGTAAACCAGGCTGGCCTCAAACTCAGACATCTGCCTGCCTCTCCCTCCCAATCACTGGGATTAAAGACACACACCACCCCACACAACTAAGGTAGGTGTGTGCATCTCTCTGTGTGTGTCTGTGTATACAACTTGAAGGTTAAGGGTAGTTGTGAGCATCCGATGTAGGTACTAGGACCGAACTGAGGTCCTCTGTAATAGTATCATTCTTATCTGATCCATCTCGCCAGTCCCTCAGCTGCTATTTATTGAGCACCTAGCAATGCCAGACACTGTGCTGGGTGTTGGTGATACAAAAACAGGCAGGCAGATACAGTCCCTCTCTCACAGAGCTTCTCTCTGGCACAGGGCTCCGTGCAAGACACCAAGAGATTGGAAGCAGGCCTATCTATATTTGAATTTACAGGGTCATAGTGGCTCCCGTTCTTCTCCCTGGACTGGAGTAACAGTCAGAAAATGTAGACAGAGTTAAAGACACAGATGCTAAGAAGTAAGTGCGGAACTGCCAGTGAGGAACAGGGTGACCACTCTCACCAGAACATTCCATCCAGGGGTTACAGGCAGGTCAGCCCTGGGTACATAGCCAATTCTCAGCCAGCCTGGGCTATGTGACACTTGTCCCCAAACAAAACAGCAAACATTCCAGCAACTGTTCTGGCATAGCCATTCCCAGAATCTCCCAAGGCACTCTATGGCATTTAAAAAGGGTAAAACACTATAAACTCTTTTGTATTAAGAGTCTTTTTTTTTTTGGTTTTTCGAGACAGGGTTTCTCTGTGTTGCCCTGGCCATCCTGGAACTCACTCTGTAGACCAGGCTGGCCTCGAACTCAGAAATCCACCTGCCTCTGCCTCCCAAGTGCTGGGATTAAAGGCGTGTGCCACCACTGCCCAGCTGTATTAAGAGTCTTAAGTTCCTATGTTAATGAAAACTCCAGAATGTCAGTTTGCTCCCACCAAGTTAACATTCAGAATTTTGATACATGGTGCTTGGTTTGTAATTGTTAGCAAATAGCACTTAAGACCTTGGCATTTAAAGCCATAATAGAGTGACTGTGTGTGACCAGACAGGCCACTTAACCCCTTCAAGTCCTCAGTTTATCCTTCTGTAACATGGAAATATTGAAGACCTACTTCCAGTGTAGCTGCAAAGAGCCAGTAACCACACATCTGTCAACTGCTTAGTACATGTGACATGTGCAGGGGCTCCACCAGGGGCATCGACTTCTGCAACATCGGATGTTTCTTGTAGACTGCATACTATCCATACAGGTGGAAGAGATTAAAAAGATGAAAATTGGTGATCCCCTGGACAGATCTACAGACCATGGGCCCCAAAACCACAGAGCCCACTTGGAAAAGCTGCTGCAGTACTGTGAGACTGGGGTGAAGAGGGGGCCACACTGGTGTATGGAGGAAGGCAGGTGCAGAGGCCAGGTAAGAGTTCTTCTGGAGAGCGCCTGCCTGATGGCTCGCACTCCACCCCAAAGCCGGAACCGATGCCAACCCCTTCAGTTTCAGAGCTGTTCCTGCATTAGAGTGGGATGTGTACCTGTGTGGCTATGTGCGTGTGTCTTAGCTAGGGTTTTACTGCTGTGAACAGATACCATGACCAAGACAAGTTTTATAAAGGACAACATTTTTTTTTAATGTAAAATTGGTTTTATTTTTTTACATGTTTTTATTGGATATTTTATTTATTTACATTTTAGATGTTATCCCCTTCCCCATGTCCTCTCCCTAGAAATCCCCTATCCCATCCCTTCTCCTCCTTTTTGCTTTTATACAATTTTAATTACATGAAAGTATTAAGGTCAGTTCTAGATTGAGGAACTAGCAATACACTAGATGCAAATAGTCAAGGAACAAGCAAAATAATAAACACAAATAGTCAAAGAACAAGCAAGGTAATAAACAAAATTCCATGAACACTCCTATGATCACTGTTTCTAAGGGCTTATCAGGATGACCAAAATATCTGAGTCAACTTCCCTGTCCTAGCTCAAAGTCATTTTCATGTCTGAAGCCTACTTCCTTGTTCTAGCCTAAAATTTAGATTATTGTCTGAAATTACTTCTTTGTTATAGCCTAATGTCAAATTCCTACCTGAAGCCTACTTCCTTGTCCTTGGCCAATGTTAGATTCTTGCCAAGCAGCCCCAAAGGCTCTCCACCTCTCCCCTTCTTTATTTCATTAACAAGACTGAGCTGTCTTAGGTCATTCTGATAAGAATGCCTTCCTTACCTAAAGGACAACATTTAATTGTAACTGGCTTACAGGTTCAGAGGTTCAGTCCATTATCATCATGGCGGGAACATGGCAGCATCCAGGCAGGCATGGTGCAGAAGTAGCTGAAGTTCTACATCTTCATCTGAAGGCTGCTAGCAGAATACTCACTTCCAGGCAGCTAGGGGGAGGGTCTTAAAGCCCATGTCCACAGTGACACCTACCCCAACAAGGCCACACCTACTCTAACAGGGCCACACCTTCTAATAGGTGCCACTCCCTAGGTCCAGCATATACAAACCACCACAGCATGTAAAAGAAGGTGTCCACAGAATCCAGACCCATCATGCCCGTCTGGAGCTGCAGTTACAGGGAGCAGTGAGCCACCAGATTCGAGTGCTCCAAACCAAACTTGAATCCTGCACCACAGCAGTCCACACTGTTAACCACTAAGTCATCTCTCGAGACCAAGTGGTATTTATAACATGACAAAAAGTTATCTTTATATCCTGCTTGGCCACTTTTAAGCTGGGGGCACAGTGGCAGACATTGTTTTTCTAAGCCTTAGTTTGCTGTGTAGAATGGAAGGGGACAGACCACGTTGATGGGCCAAGGCCCTGCCTGTCCACAGAACAGGTGTGATGATGTTATCGGGCACAGGGCGGTCATCTTGAGTCTTGTCACTCTGACAGGGAGTCCTGCTGTCAAGGCAGGCCTGATGTTAGGATATCCCAAAGTAGAGACAGCTACAGTCCTCATGCAGATGTGTACTGGCTCCTTGTTTTAAATATTGGTAATTGCAAAGAAAATAAATGTATGCATCCTGTGTTTCCTGGATGAACTGAGCTTCCAGAAGACTGAGTAGTGATATGGTGGACATTTCCACAGAAGACTTCTTGGATTAAAAAAAAAGGATAGAGTAATAAAAGCACCATTTTGCATTTCTCTAACAGATGACATCACTGGTTCAGGAAGAAAATGGTGGGCCATGGAGGCTGGTGTTAGATCAAGGTATTAGGAACTGAGAGATGGATCAGGGATTTCAAACCCTGGCTTCTCTTGCATTAGACCAGGTTTGGTTCCCAGCACCCACATGGTGGCTCACAATGGTAACTCTAGTTCTAGTACTTACTTAGCCTCTTCTGGTCTCCATGGGCACCAAGCAAGAACATGCTGTGTGTACAAACACGTAGGCAAACACAAAATATTATTTTTAACAAGATTTACCATTTTTTGTCTTTATGTGTCTATGTGTTTGACCTGTGCAGCATGTGCAGTCTTGGTGCCTGTGAGTCAGAAGAGGGTGTGGAGCATCTGCAGCTGAGGTTCCAGATGGTTATGCCACGTGAGTGCTGGGAATCGAACCCGTCTCTTCCAGAAGAACAAGTGCTCTTACCTGCTGAGCTGTCTCTCCAGGCCCCAATTATGATAATTATGTTGATGACTACATTATATAGAGAAACATGTCACCTCATCAAAGTAATTAAATTAATTAAAATGCTAAGATAATCTATGGTATTCCTAGCAGGGTGGCAGACACCTTGGGAGGCTGAGGCAAGACAGAGGTTCAAGACCAGCCTGGGCTACATAGCAAGCTCCAGGTAGCCTTGGCAATAGGGAGACATTGTCTCAACAGAACAAACAGGAGTAGATTTCTTTCAGTCTTTAGTTAAATCAGAAAGGGTAATGATCAAACACCAGAGGGTGTGTGTCAATTTCATGAGAGGTAATTGCTACTGTGGTTCTGCTTTTTAAATGCCTTTTCTTTTGGCTCACTTGTTCTAAAATGCTTGAGAGACCTGGGTCTGGGTCTTGCTTGAAGACATGTCAGTGGGGGAAATACCGAGTCCAAGATGGTAACACAGGAATATTTATTGTATTAAGTACATTCTCTACTTTTACATGTCTTAAGTTTTCATAGTAAAGGCACTGAAAAAAAATAGGCCGCCAGGAAGGCCAACGTCGAATAAAAACACCGCTCTCTTCTTGGGGGTGGGGTTGGAACCACCCGAAGAACTGCAGATGATAATGATCTATCCTGCCTGTAATTGATGCTTTTGTTTTTCCTCACAGGCTTTTTCATGGAACCCACTGTGTTCACAGACGTGGAAGACCACATGTACCTTGCCAAAGAGGAATCCTTCGGGCCTATCATGGTCATTTCTAAATTCCAAAATGGGTGTGTTCCTTAGGCATATGCTGTAACTTGGGTTTCAGCTAGCTAACTTCCCTGCCTCTGCCCTGTGCTGGACAGAAAGCATGTGACCAATGACCATGCTGCACCCTAAGAATATGTCAACTGCTTAAATAATTAGGAGCATCTGGGGGCTGGGGAGATGGCTCAGTGGTACAATGTCAGCTGTGCAAACATGAAGTCCTGAGGGCAGATCCTCGGCACCTATAAACGCTAGGTGTGGTGGCGTGATGCGGCTGTAGACTCAAGGGCTGAGGAGGCAAACAGGAGGAGCATCATCTGGCTTGCTGGCTAGCCAATCCAGACCGATGGGTGAGCCTCAGCTCCAAAGAGACCCTGTCTCAAAGACTAAGGTGACTGACAGACTGACAGGTGGGATCTGGAAAGGGTTTAGGGAGGCACTGGAGGGCCTTGATCCTGTAAGAGATCTGAGGAGGGGTGTACACAGACATGCCCTGAAAACCAGGGAGAGGAAACTCACCAACTATGATCAAAGACAAAACACCATGAAGCTAGTCACATGGAAAGAGGCTCTACAGGGCATGCGTGAAGAGTGGGACTATTTCAGATTAAAGTATTTTCTCTAGCTTTCAGTGCAGGCCTGGAGTCTTTAACTTATGAAGTCTAAGGAGGTACCAGAATTTTCCCGTTTTAACATGTGGAAAAGACCTTCAAGCAAAGCAATTTTGTTTTCCTGTACTTTTAATGGTGTTTTCTGCTTCTGGAAACATCTTACAGGGACATCGATGGGGTGTTGCAGCGAGCAAATAACACTGAATATGGCTTGGCCTCAGGGGTCTTCACGAGAGACATCAACAAAGCCATGTACGTGAGTGACAAGCTCGAGGCGGGAACAGTTTTCATTAACACCTACAACAAGACGGACGTGGCAGCCCCATTTGGTGGAGTGAAGCAGTCTGGCTTTGGAAAAGACTTAGGTATGTGTGACTTACTTTGCTCCTGTGCACCCACATTACATCACACAAGAACACATTGTCCCACGAAGGGCATCTCCTACACGGCAGTTTACAAAGGACACTGAAAAATTTGAAAACCTTTGAATACAGCTTCAAGATTTGTGTGCACGGGTAAGTGCACCATGGCATACATGTGGTGCTCAGGGGACAATTGTTGGAGTCCGTTCTCTCCTGTCTCCACGTGAGATTAAACTTGGGAAACGGGGCTTGCTTGAGAGGGCCATTCCCCACTCAGCCATCTCACAGGTAAAATCTTTTAGCTAAGATGTGTTTGGCTTTTAGCATGAACTTGGTTTAGTTTTGTGGGATTCGGTGAAGCCAACGAGACAGTGTGGGGATGTAAGTAGCTTCAGGAGTTGGTTCTGTCTTTGAGCTGAGTCTTACAGAGTCACTGAGATAGGAAGGGCCTCTGGGGCCTCTCAGATCAGATATGTACAGCGACAACATACCTCAGCATCAGCTGCTGCCCCAACACCTCAAGTCATAGCTCCCTTTGGATACTGAAGCCATGCTGGGCCGATTGCTAGTACTGTACCTGCTGAGCACAAGTGTCCCCAGCAGACAGGTCTTAGCAACTCATTCGTTCAGACCAGGAAATCATGGCCCAGAATGGCTGAGTGAGTTGCCCAGATTCACACAGACAGGCACTGGCAGAGAAGTCAAAGCTGGGCAGACCAACTGCAGAGCTCACCTCCTACCCTATATAGTCCTCCACAGATTTAAAGTAATAGGTATAAAAGTCCATGGTGTGGTGGTACATGTCTGTAACCCAGCGCTTAAGAAGCGAGACTGGCCAAACAGCAAATGTGAGGCCAGCCTGGGCTACAGGAGTCTCAAACGACTCTGAAATTTAAAACATTTGATTTGTTGATTTATCTGCAAATTTGGTTCATTTGGGATATTAGATTCTCTTTCCTAATGATTTTCAACAAGTATATTTACAGGGATTAAGAAGTGTTTATTTCCATCCCTGGGTCTAAAACACAGTTAGAGCAACCATTTCTGCTTGTTCCCAGACAGTGTAACTGACAGGCAAAGGCTTGTTTTACTGTTAGACACTACAGTTCACCTGACAGTCTCTCTCTAAGTTGGACATCTCCTTAGATCAGTGTAGTCTCAATCTTGGCTTTCTCAGAGTACAGTTACCTAGGAGCTTAAAGGATACAGATATTTGATCCCATTGTTCTGCAGTAGACTGGGAATTAGAGTTCACAATTCTGCCTGGGTTACTCTAACAAGGGGACACGTTTGGTAGCTTTGTGTCTACCATATCCATTAGTTTCCCTGTGGTGCTTTGCCCTAAGCCTAACCCATGGTCTTGTGTCTCTACTCAGCAGTGTAAGTAGTACTTCCTTTTTCTTTGCAGTAAGTTGAAAGAGAAATGTCCCCAAGTTTTCCTCTCTGTAATCAACTCTGCTTGGTTTAATGTAACGCAACAGACAGCACCAGGCACAGAGCTGGAAAATGGAGACACAGGGAGAATTCACCAAGCAGGGAAACAGGTTGAAGGTTAGGCACTGAGGTTCACTTACCAACATACCAATCCTGAGGGGTCCTGGTAGGCTACCTAAGCCCTTACTGTTCATCATGGTCTATGGTCCCCAAACATTTGCACTGGGTGGGGATAGTTAGGGAGGGCTGGTCTCAGAGCCTTCCCACCTGCAAGTCAGCAAGGCCCTGGGATGACCCCGGTGAACCTGAACAGCACTGGCCTAGGCCACAGGTCTTCATCTTCGTGTACATTTTACTGGTTATACTTCTCTCCCCAGGAGAGGAGGCCCTGAATGAATACCTGAAAATCAAAACAGTGACACTCGAGTATTAGAGAAGCGCATCAGGAAGCTTTGATGAACAGCCTACTTCTCACCTCTTCATGAGCTGAAGACCCTGACGGTGCTGAGGAGGGCCATCTGGAAGCCACAAAGTAGATACAAGGACCAAGAAGAGGGTTGGGCCACTTATGTGAGCACTTACTTGACTGAAGGCTTCAAAAAATTCCAGTACATTTTTTATCACCAAATGGCTTACCTCTTTTTAACAACATTGGGAGCTGTCTATTTTTCTGAAGTATCAGAGCTCCTCCCTCTCAGGAATGTCTATGCTCCTCCAGGCCATCCATCTTGAACATGGCTGACACACTGACCTCACTCACAGGCACACTTAAGAGGTCTGGGTCTCAGTCCCTAAGCCATACATAATGAACAATGATAACCCTTTCTTTAGCTGCGCATTCAAACAACCGTGTGTCCTACAGAGAACATAATGCCTGCCCTATTCCCTTCTCCTATTAGAAGGAAGCAATCTTGTGCCTTTGACTCTTTTGTAACTCACTGTGACAGAGGGCAGCTCCTGAGCCTTTCTTCCACACCTACCTACTTGGTACAGAGTACTGTGAGTTCAGAGGATACCCAATTACTGACTTCATCTTGGATCCTGTACTTTAAATCCTAGTAAACAGCCTGCGATGGCCATTCCTGGTCATACTAGGCTTACTGTGTGAGTTGGGGAAAATGACCCACCTTGTCTGAGCTCTGGCCTCGTATGTTAAACAGGGGTAGCAGTGCCTTCCTCAGAAGCCTCATTACAAGGACTCGGTGCAACAACAAAAGCCCCAGCACTGTGCTTCATAATTCATGTAAATATTCAATTAAATTTAAATATTTCTTTCCATCACTACTCTAGAAGTATGGCTGTAAATTGATGAGATGAGTGAACTTCCTAGGCAGCTCCTTAGTCAATGAAGTTAACTGATGGATGAATGAATTTCCTGTACTTATCAATAATCAAGTCTTGGACTTCTCTGCCCATTCTACTTATACAGTGCAAATACAACAGAATGCTGCCAACTGCCGTGCAATGAAAAAGAGTGCTAGGCACAGTGGTTCATGCTTGCAACACCAGACTTAGGAGGCCAGGGTCCTTACTGTGACCTGAGGTCAACTTGGGCTATGCAGAAAGTGTGAAGCCAACCTGGGTCACACTAAAAGACCCTCTATCAAAACCAGAAAAACAAAACCAACATTTAAAAACAGGTCAGTGGCACCAGGAAAAGTCACCTTGTCCCTGGATGCTTACTTTGCTTTTTACAGGACATGCTGCTTCTCACTACTCTACCCGCTGGCTCTGCTGCTCACTAGCTGTGTGATGTCAGGGGAGTCAGTGACGTCACGTCTCCAAGTCTCCATTTGTTATCCGTAAGACGATGAGAAGCTCCATGCCTTACCTAGTACTGAGGTGGAATGCCCTTCCCAGGAGCTGCATCGTGCCGCTTCAGGACTGGTGCGGTGCTCACTGAGTTTCCTACTGTGACTCAAGTTTGATTATCACCACTGACATGCAACCAGACAAAGGGAATTCCTGAGCACAGAGATCTCCAGAATTGATGTGCAGCAATCCATTAATTTCTTACAATAACTAGGGAGCTAGGTGATCCCCAGAATAATGACATGACTGGGCTGGAACTGGGTCTAAAGAGCTTCAGAGGCAGTACCCATGGCATAGGACCTAGGAACCCATGATGCCAAGGTATGGTGAGTTAAATGTAAAGAAGTCTGTCCAACAAGGAAACGTATTCTGCCACAGGACAGGAGTCAGAGTACTGTGTGGAAGGCCACTTAAGACCGATGCTTTGCTCGCTCTCCTATGCTCAGTCTCCCTCCTCCCTCCCAACTCTCACACAAGTGTATCCGTGACCTCCGAGACATGCTACCCTAACACACACTGCAGTCTCTCTGCACTTCTGGCTAGGAAGGCTCACCACACAGCCCTTCCCAAACCACAAATGGACACGAATGGTGGGAAGTCCACAGATTAGAATCTGCTAGAAACATATTCTGTTTTCTTCAGAACCAGGAATCAGGAATCAACTGATGTTTAGACCCAAGAACTTTACTGACATAGAGCTGAAAAAAAAGAGTTTATTGACAATATATTCCATTCCAAGTAAGGCCCTGTGCCAGGCACTGAGGGGCTCACACAAGCAGTGCATACACAGCAACACACTCCAATACAGTAGTACACTGCAGCACACAATTTGGTTATAATTGCCATAGCTCAATACAATTAAACAAATAGATTCATATAGCATAACAATTTTGCATACAAGATATTTAAACTCTGTTTTCTGATTCACTTTCTAGAGTGCAGAGAAAACTATTCAAAAGACTTTCAAAAAAGTGTAACTGCCATATAATACACACACGTGAAGTTTACAATTTGAGAAGGGTTTGCATGTTGTGAGAAGGGGAAGCACTAACTGCACTCAACAAGTTACATACGTACATACATACAGGAGTACAATACACTGGCCATTAAAGGAAAGACTAGTGAGAACCGGCCAGTCTCCTCTGAGGATGACAGGGACACAAAGTCCTGGCTTCACCCACTAATGCCCCTCCCATATCTTCTGGTTGCCTAGATGTCGGGTATTCAGCTTCCATCTCTGTCTCTGCTGCCGCTGACTTGTGAGAGACCACTGTGTACTTAGGACATACACTGTTTCAGGTTCTAAGTATCTACACTGGGCTTTCTAGACTTTAAATTACCTTCCTTCAAGTTTTGCTTTTTTGTTTCTGATTTCAAGCTTTATATGGGGAGGGGCCAATTCTCAATTATGTTATTAAACATGAAGAAATTTTAGTATGATGCTCTTATGATTTTATTCTTCTATAGTCACTATCTTTAATGTGTATATAATTTACCTTCATATATGATGTGAGGCTTTTTTGGAAATAGCCTGTCCTGACATCTTGACATCTTGACTCATTTTACACTGACTTAAAATATCAGCTTTGTAGTAAGTTTTTTCACTCTTCCCAGACCCATGCACATGCAAGCACTAACTGAACACAACAGGTTACATACATACATACATACATACATACATACATACATACATGAGATGTTTCAAGTTGGGTTGGATACAATCAAGATAAACTGTATAGGTATATGAAATTGTCAATGAATAAAAAATATTCTAAAAAGTTCTTTTATCCTTTTTCTCCTCACTTCTCACAAGAATGTCTGAAGGACTAACACTTATTTACTGGATACCCTTATCCATGTAGGAAGCCAACTTGTATTCAATGAAGCGGCCCCAGCAGGACAGAATAATGAAAACTTGACATACAAGCTCAAGCATTTAGAACTCCAGACATGACCAGAGAAGAACCTCTGCTGGACACATGGTAGTCAAAGATGTCAAAATACAAAGTGAAAAAACAGTATTAAATGCTGTAAGACAAAAAACATGAACTCACATACAAAGACAGGAAAATCAGAGAAACTGAGAAGCATTCTTTCCTTCAGTCCTTGTTGAGACCCATGTCTATGCTTTTGCTGTAGTGTATGGAATGGTGGATGTGTTTGGCCCAAGGTAAAGGACTGTGGGGTGGGGGGAAGGAAGCTACAACCAAGTGACCAGAATAGGCCTTTATAGCACCATGAGACCTGCTAAGATATTTTCTCTACTGCTACTGAAGTTTTTCATTAATTATATCTTTATTAATTGGGTGCTACCATCTAATGTGTTGTGGGCATACAGAATAACCTTGGCAACTCTAATTGTCAGAAAAGCACGGAATGGTAGCCCTCAAGTGCATGAAGGAAGTGACTGACAACCAGCAAGGTTACTCTGTTATACCTAGCTGCTATACCTGGAAAAGTTGAATGCCCTGTTATACCCAGCTGCTATACACAGTGAAGTTGAAAAGTTAGTGAAAGGAGTAGGAGGGGCCCTGGCAGCCATCAAAGCATTTAGGAAAAAGTAAAACTAACTAAAAAAAACCTCTTCATACAGCATGACTGAGCAGGAACAGATTCTGTCTGAGTGGTTCAAGAACCATCTTCTACCTCAGGCCACTGTGGAGGGCAGAGATCATGGCATCAGCTCCCAGTGCAAAATTGGCTCTACTGAAATTTCCTATCCCTGTATGACTCTAACGTGTGCACATCCTACATAAAAAATAAAAATAATAAAAAAAAAGCAAGAACACAAATAAGTAAATAAGTGACTTGCTGATACAAGAAATATTAAAAATAAGAACTGGGAAACTAATGACACAGAAACAAATAAAGTAACAGAGCCTTGATCCAACAACAACAACAGAGATGACCTAAATGTAGAGAAATCTCTTGTATACTCTATGGATAGAACACCTGTCAATTACAGCGGATTGGTCTGTAGCTGAGGCAGGGAATAAAAGGTAGACACCCAATATGCAGTAAGGATTCTGGGAGAGAGCCTGGTGGGGGAGGTGTTGACTGGCAGAAGATGAGGATAGTCTCATGCAGCTAAGAGCCAGGTAACCAGCCCCATGACAGAACTTTGATTAGAATAAACAGGTTATTAACTTATGAGTTACCAGAGAACCAGTCAAGGCTAATTGGCCAAGGTATTTGTAAATATATATCTTGAATTTCAGAGTTGTTATTTCCGAACTTGGGGCTAGGAAGAAAACTCAGACTTTATGCCTAAATTAACAAAATCAAGTGAGCAGGTAAATCTTATATAAGTTCAGAATATTCTAAGTGAATGCTTTAAAAATCTACACTCTGTCAGGTTAGAAAACCTAAAAGAAATCCATGTGTTTATTTATGCAAATTCCCAAGTCAGACCAAGAGGAGATCAACAAGTTAAACAAATGAGGTGGAAACAGCGATGAAAACTCTTCTGCCACAAGACCCACGCCCAGACGGACACGCCTGTCTTCCTAAAAGCTGAGGCCAACTCTAAATGCTGTACTTCCCAGCTACAAAACATTATCTCTTTCTGGAAGAATATTTCTCCAGCCACCCATCTTGCCTGATTAGAGGAGGAGGCCAGATACTGTTATCAAGCTCACACATTTAAAAGATGAGACTTTAACTACTGTCACAGGATTGTTCCTCATGAGTTTGATGTGACAAACAACTGACTTACAGTTATCTTTCTACAGGGCTTCGTTTGGTACATGGTCCTGCTAGGTGTACACTTCATATTTCAAGGTATTGGGACAATCTCAAAGCCCCCAACAATGTTCTAAAATGTTAACCTGCGAAGACGAGGAAGAGAACAAAGGCCAGGTGTATCCTTATGTTATGGCCCAATTACCAGTGCATTATGGGGCCCTTGCTCATAAGCTGTACTGTCTCAAATGGGAATGTGATGTGTAGCCCGAATGAAGTTGTTATCAAGCAGATGCTGAATAAAGGGTAGGAACCCCATAGAGGGTTGGGAAAAACTGATCAAGGTATGACTCAACCAGTACAGCCTAAAATAAAACTTGATAGGGCAGGCCTGGGACATTTTCAGTAGTGGTCGCTGTCATTCCTGCCCCATGCAGATAAGAGTCCAATGGTTATCCAGTGATCCTATGTAGATTGATCAGTGGCTGTTATCCTCAGAAAAAAATTCAGGCAGCCACCTTGCTAGGGCAGAAGCAATTGGAGGCTGGTCACCTTGTAGAATCATTCCCCTGGAATACCCCAATTTTTGTTATAAAAATAGAAGTCAGGAAACTGGCATCTGCTGCAAGATCTTGGAAAGGTTAATTTCACCATGATGAACATGGGATCTTTCCAGCCTGGCCTACCCTCTCCTACAGCTATACCTAAAGGATACTATGAAAGAGTTGTTGATCTTAAAGATTGCTTTTTTACTATTCCATTACAGCCTGAGGGTTGTGAGCATTTTGCTTTCAGTGTGCCTTCTAGCAACTTCAGGGAGCCCATGAAACAGTATCACTGGGTGGTGTTGCCCAAGGAATGGCTGACAGTCCTACTTATGCCAGAAGTTTGTAGCATCAGCTATTTTGCCAGTTAGGAAAGTGTAGCCGCAGGTGTATGTCATTCATTATACAGATGATATCTTATTGGCTGACAGGGATACCATGACGTGTTTTCAGGATTTGAAGAAACATTTAGCAGCAAAGGGATAGCTCTGGAAAAGGTTCAAACTCAAGAACCCTATAAATATCTAGGGTTCATGTAAGATACAAGGCCATCACTCATCAAAAAATGGACCATAAGACAAGATCAACTAAAGACATTAAATGACTTTCAAAAATTATTAGGAGATATTAATTGGCTTAGACCCTATTTTAAATGAACTACAGGACAGTTGAGGCATAGTGGCTAGGAACCAAAGTTGGTGCCACCAGGCAAGACATGACCACAGGGGTCCTGGCCACTTCCAGTGGTAAAAGCTTCAGGAGAGAACTCTCTTCCCCAGGAAGTGTTACAGCTCTTATGTGACAGAAGCTCTCAGACATCTGGGATGACGTAATCCTCACATCTTTATTCCATCTGGATAGGATCTTATGCATATTTTGGTGTGGCTGGGTCTGACAGCAGATGCTTTCTATTGGCTTGATCTGAGGTGTTAGGGATGCCTCATATGCAGGTGGAGGGGCTAGGGGCGCTGCCCTATATAACTAATTGTCATGATCCTCTCCAAGAGGTGACATGGTCATGTGACAGGGACCTGGTCATGAACAGATGAAATGTCTACTGTCCTCTGGTATGAGGTGCCGGGATTTCTGAACCCATTCAACCTTACCAAGTTTCCTGGCATGGTCTACAGTCCCCCACTGTCTTACTAGTTCTTTCAATCTGCAAGTTAACACTTGCTATTTAGCATTTAAAATGCTAAAAGTCAAATATTTACCAAGCTCATCTCTCCTATATCTCTTTCTTTGGTATCTGTGTATCTTTGGACTGTGTAAATCTCCTCAGGAGCACACTTTGAAGCACACTGAGTTGCAGACTGTAATATCATAACCATTAGTGCTACCACCCAGCCCTATATCCAAACATTTACAATGTCTCAAGTATCTGCAGCACACAAGTCTACCACTGCTACCTGCTGGATGGTCTGAGACTTGTACCCTGGTGTTTTGTTTTTCAAAACCAGGGTGGTACCCAGTGAAGAACCCTTGCCAATTCCCATCATCGGCTTATAGCGGCACCTCGTGATAAACTGGGTCCAGGGCATGCCCTTTCTAGCTGCCACCGTCACCAATGGCAAGGTGATTAACAGCACAGAGAAAGAGGTGGTCTTTGTCTCTTCCTTGGGAAGAAATGATGCTTGTATGTTAACCAGTTGTAAATAGTGAAAGAAAAGATCTGACAACTGCAGAGGGATCTCTAAAAATGTAAGAAACAGCTTGATGCCTCTGACCAGTGGATCACTGACAATCCAGTATGAAAGTGGACATTACTTTCTTAACTCTACTTCTCCTCCTTTTCTTTATGCTACTAATTGCAAGTAACTTCTTTCTCCATTTCTTCAAAAACAGATCAAAAGATTGCCAATTAGACTTTTAAGCAGTTCCTGTTATAGGGACTATGGGCCCTAGCTACAGAGCCAGAGGCCTACACCACTCAATTATACCCTGGCAGCAATGATCAAACTTGCCCCAAGGACCTTGATGCCCAAATCAACAGGAAGTAGTCTAATGATAAAACCACCCATTTCTAACCCAACTGTTTATTAGCAATAAACAAAAAAGCCGTTATGAGCCTGGTCCCCTCACTTGAAGCTTTGGTAGAGGAAATTGGGGTGACCCTCTGGCTCCGAACGTGGGGGTGAACCTATGCATTGATTCCGAAAGGGACTCCGGCTCCACGACAACCCCGCCTGAAGGAGTGCATCCAGGGCGTGGACACCATCCGCTCGTCTACATCCTCGACCCCTGGTTCGCAGGCTCTTCCAACGTGGGCATCAACAGGTGGTGGTGAGTCCGAAGCGCTTGGGAAATCGATTCGTATCGGTGCCGATGCCTTAGTGACAGATCTGAGACTTGGTTTTAGTCTAGGGACCCAATTGCCTGATTTCTCTTTGCTCAACTCTGTCTCAACTCCTCCTTGTGGTTGACAAGATAAAGCACAGGTTTTCTTTCAAAGGGAAAGTATAATCCTTCTAGGGAATCGCCTCCTGACGTTTTATGAGCTGTACCGTTACAAAAAGCATGAGGTCCAGGGTCCATTTAGTTTCATAGTTAGGTTTGTTGAGTGACTTTTCCCAGAGAGATTAAGTAACATCTACTGACATTCAGGAAGGGCAATGACAGAACAAGGAAAAGATTCCATCCAAATCCAACTCATAGAAAAGTTGAGTTCATATGCAGAGACAATACTGTGTTGTATCTTTGCCTGGCTCTGTTCTCTAATAGTGTAGGGTGATGGAGATGTGAGATAGTAGGACTTCATCAGCTGTGAATATTCTTTAGGGGTGCAGCAGAGTACACCTTAGTCTTTCCAGCAAGAAAGTTCTAAAGGGCTTCCAAAGCCCTGTCACCTACTTCTGCCCACCCACCCCTCTTTCCTCTATTTTCCAACCTTCTGAATTCCCTCCATTAATCTCAGCTCTGCCGTCTTGCTGTTAGAGTCTTATCATCTTCTTGTGGTCACAGGAGTGTCTTGGGGAAGCTTATTTCTTGAAAATAATATGTAAACTCAAAATAATACATTTAAACAAAACCAAAAATACTGTTAAAATGGAAAACCTCTTGAAAACACAAATAAAAGGTTAGTAAATGTCATCATATAAAAGTTGTACATGCAATGTCAACATGCCAAAGAAACCTTAGTGACATGCTAAGTGGTGACAGTATGTGTCATATTCTGAATCAGGCCATCCCACACCTGTCCATCTAGCGTATAGTGCAGGCCACGTTGGCAGCTGCTTTGGTTTCAGTGTATTCCATAGTGTTCATATGTAGGATGGACACGTAATCCTCGGTGAGTCAGTGTTGAGAGGTGCCCTTTAAGAGGTGGTTAGGTCATAAGGGCTATGATACTAAAAATGGGTTTCCTCTCTGGTATTCCCATGTGCACGTCTTACATTTCCATTTCTCCCATGGGATGAAAGGAGGCACTTGCCAGATTCTGGTTCCTGGATCTTGCACTTTCTGGACTGTGAGCGAACTTTCTATAAATTATGAATTTCCCAGTCTTAGTTTAATTCTTTATAATTGCACAGAATGTCCAAAGACTTTTTCTTAAAGACTTACACAGTGAATATTTGAGGCTTTGTAAACCATGAGTATTTCATATTTTATTTTATATTCATGAATATTTTCTATTCATATTTTGCAACACTTTACAAATATAAAAATGGCTTTGAGGCCATACAAAAGCAAACAGTTGTATTCATCCTATGGACTGTGGATTACAAATCAAATCCTTCGTAGCTTACTCCTTATTTGAGTACTTTCGGCTTTGAATAGTGTTTGTTTTTATTTATCTGATTTATCTTTGCTTTGCCTTTTCCCTTGAATGCTGTTCTTCTTCCTGATCTTTCTTTTTTGGGGGGTGGGAGGCGGTTGTCAGGATGCTATCCATGTGCTGTATGGCTGAACTACATCCCCAGCCCTCATTTTAATTTTCTGAGATAGGATCTCGAGTTGCTGAGGTTTGCCTTCAACTTTGAATCCTACTGCCTCAGCCTTCAAAGTAGCTGCAGTTTCAGGCCTGTGCTACCAGGTTTCAGCTTGAATGACTCTTCTATAGCACAGTTGAATAACCTGCTTTGAGTTCTTAACCTTTGATAGCAAAATATGATCCCTTCACATTTATTGTTATTGCTGACTTTAGAATTTTATATTTGCTTATTTCTTCCATGTTTTCTTTTTCCTTTATTTTTATGTGAATTTTATTCTTTATTGGCCTTTTCAGTAGATTGACAATTATATATATATATATATATATATGATGTATATATATAACTTTTGTTTTACTGGGGGTTGTTTTAAATTTATAACAGTATATTTGGACCTAATTTTAACTTCTTAACAATTAAGAATTAAGGAGTGTTTTTGACCTTACCATCAATAATACAAGCTTAATAACACAATTTCTTTTGCATTTGCTGTCTCCAAATTTTAGTTCTATATTTTATTTCTAGAGTATTTTTCAGCAGTTAATTAAACTTCTATGGCCACATTAGTCATAATTATTTGGAATTGAGTAAATTTTTAACTGTTTGATGATCATATTTGTGTACCAGTTTTTGATTTTTTTTGGTCCCAGTGTAGACTTTGCCCCCGTAAAATTATTGTTTTCCTGTTCTCTCTGATTTTTTTTAAATTCTTTGCCGTCAGCCCGTGGGCAGGCTCTTCATTCGTTTGTTTTGAGATAGGGTCTGCTATGTAGCCAGAGTGACATTGATGGTAACCCTCCTGTCCCTAGACATCTGAGTCCTGGATTATAGATAGACACTTTCCACCATTCTGGCTATTCCTTGGATTTTAAATAGTCTTAAGATTTAGATAACATTAGGGCTTTTAAAATAATGACCTTTTTTTTTTTTTTTTAAAAAAAGAAAATCTCTTTATAACAGAAACCAAGCAAATCAAAATAGTACAAAGAGGCTTAAAAAAAATCTGTCAACTAGAAAGTACATCTTAAATACTGTGTAAATATTCAGTTATTTCTTTCTGCACATTTATTGTTGTTGGATTGTTTTTATTCTTTTTTTCTATTTTCACCTTTATTTGGAAAACAGGGCAACATTAAGTTTTAGATTTTTAAATGAATTAACATGGTAAAAAGTATGGCCTGAATTTGGAGAGTAAGGTTTTCCAGTTTGGGGATATGAGGTGCAAGTATCTCCAAAGGAGAAAGAACCATACTCGTGAGCCACAAAGGGCTTGGTTCCACTCACTGAGGGAAGCAGGCAGTCAGCTAACGTCCATGACTTTGTCACAGCAAACCAGAGCTCCAATTGTTCAAAGTAATTGTAGGTACAAGAGAGAAAGCAACTCCAGACTGATGTATTAATTGATCTGGATGACTATGAAGTGTCCCACACTCCTGAGGTGGCAAAAATCTTCAGAGTGACTGTTGGAGCAGGGAACCTTTCATGTGCTCCCAGTTGTTGTACAGTGCGTAAACTGGTGAGTGTCAGTTCTGACAGGCCGCTGCGTGCTATTCCTCGAAGAACCACCTGTACATTTATACAACATTCCCGTCATGGTTCCAGCTGCTACTGTGGTGAGGTCATCTTCTGCACCCGTGTTTTCTCAATGTAACACCAAAAGCACTATAGAGCAAAGCCAGGGAACTAGAGTATTAGCCCAAGTGCCCCTTGCCTAGTCACCATATTCAGAATCTGTACATTTCTTGGTTTGGACCAGGCCATGCTCTGGGTTTCCTTCAATCCTGAACGAAGACCATTCATTGCCCTGAATGCAGCTCCTGTCATACAACACCCTCCAATGGTAAAGAGAGCTAGTTCAAATCTGCCTCGGGTTTTATTAGCTCCAGTTGGCAAATATAATTCATCAGTATCTGGACGAGATAGCGTTGATTCACATTTAAATAAGGAGACAGGGGGTTCATACCGTCAGCGGGACACCGACCAAATCTGCTGATGTTTATCAGGTTTAGGAGTTCTCTGGTGGAAGTTTTGGGTCAATTAAGTATACTGTCATATCACCTGTAAATAGTGAAATTTTTGACTTCTTCCTTTCCTATTTGTATCCCTTTGACTTCCTTTTTGTTGTCTAATTGCTCTGGCTAGGACTTCTAGTACTATATTGAACAGGGAGAGAGTGGGCAGCCTTGTCTAGTCCCTGATTTTAGTGGGATTGCTTCAAGTTTCTGTCCATTTAGTTTGATGTTGGCTACTGGCTTGCTGTATATTGCTTTTACTATGTTTAGGTATGGGCCTTGAATTCCTGCTCTTTCCAGGACTTTTACCATGAAGAGTGTTGAATTTGCTTAAGTGCTTTCTCAGCATCTAGTGAAATGATCACGTGTTTTTTTCCACTGGGTTTTTTATATAGTGGATTATCATTTTTATATCTGACTTTCATTTCTTGATGTCTATTCTAGTCGTTTAAGAAGGACAGTTTCTTTTTGTATTTTACAGACTGTACATTACATTTCTCTTTCTTGACTTATGTCACCTACGTAGGTAGCTAATGCAGAGGTAGCCTGTGTCATGGGGTGGGCATGCTTACCCTCCTTTCTAATGTAGAGAAAGGCTTTTTCTTTCTTGGATTTAGGATTAAGGAATTAAGGATTTAAAGTTTCAGCATTCACCTTTAATAAGATTTAACTATAGGTGCTTTGGTAGATGTGGCCTGTTTGAAGAATATGTTCTAATAGTAGTTTATTGTAGGTGGCCAAAGAGACGGCGCCGGTTTCCAACTTGGCCGGCGCCGCCTACTGCGCATGTGTCAGGTTCAAGCCCCTCCCGAGAGGGCTTATGCTAATGAGGTATTGGCCCTAACCAATCCTGAGAGAACAGGCAGTCAGGTCCCGCCCCTTGGAAGGGTATATAACAAAGGCAGCTCAGCTGCCGGGGGAGAGTGGTCCGGAGGAGTCATCGGAGAGGGTCGTCCAGAAGAGTCGTGAGGAAGAAGGCGCCACCAACTGGTGGCCCGTACGGGGAAGCGGCCCGGCGGAGAAGGGAGGAAGCGGCCCCGGCGGAGAAGGGAGAAGCGGCCCGGCGGAGAAGCGGCCCGGCGGAGAGGCGGCCCGGCGGAGAGGCGACCGGAGGGGGGGCGGGCGGAGAGGCGAGCCGGCGGGCGGAGGCGAGCCGGCGGGCGGCGGCGTCCCGGCGGGCGGAGGCGAGCCGCGGGGCGGCGGCGTCCCGGCGGGCGGAGGCGAGCCGGCGGCCACCCGGCCCCGCGGGCGGCGGCGACCCGGCGGCCACCCGGCCCCGGCGGAGTCACCCGGCCCGGCGGGCGGCGGGCGACGGCGACCCGGCGGGCCACCCGGCCCCGGCGGAGTCACCCGGCCCCCGGTGGAGTCACCCGGCCCCGGCGGAGTCACCCGACGCCAGCAGTGAAGAGACGCGGAGGCCCTGGCAGAGACCACCGGCGCCGGTAGAGAAGAGACGCGAGAGACGTGGCAGCTAAAGACCAACGAAACGAGCCAAGGACAATGAGGAAACTGAGGACAACAGCCTCATAAATTCAGAAACGAGGTAAAAAGGAATATTTATTAGTCAAGGTTCCCTGGGTTGGGACGAGTCGAGACAAGTAGAGGCTCCCTGGTTTGGGACGAGTAGAGGTTCGAGTTAAGGATCCCTGGTCTGGGACGAGTCAGGAAAAAAAAGGAATATTTATTAGTCAAGGTTCCCTGGGTTGGGACGAGTCGAGGACAAGTAGAGGCTCCCTGGTTTGGGGACGAGTAGAGGTTCGAGTTAAGGATCCCTGGTCTGGGACGAGTCAGGAAAAAAAAGGAATATTTTAGTCAAGGTTCCCTGGGTTGGGACGAGTCGAGGACAAGTAGAGGCTCCCTGGTTTTGGGGGACGAGTAGAGGTTCGAGTTAAGGATCCCTGGTCTGGGACGAGTCAGGAACGAGTGAAAGATCCCTGGGTTGGGATGAATTAAGGATCCCTGCTTTGGGACAAGTCAGGAACGAGTGAAAGATCCCTGGGTTGGGATGAATTAAGGATCCCTGCTTTGGGACAAGTCAGGAACAGTGAAAGATCCCTGGGTTGGGACGAGTTAGGTCCCTGGTTTGAATTTCCCTGGTTTGGGACAAGTAAAGATTCCCTGATTTGGGACAAGTTAAGGTTTAGGGCGAGTATAAGGAAAGCGGCATAAAAGGTCCGCAGATTTTCTAAACATGATGTCTATTGTCAACTCGAGAGTGGGTTGGCTTGGGTATCATAATAATGCTTTTCCTGACATATAGTCTTAGATTGTACCTAAATTCTTATTGTGACTATGGATTCACTGTCAAAAAGAACCAGGAGGTTTTTGAACAAATAAAAGAGGCTCAGTCAGAAGGCTCGAGGGCAGGAGTTAGTAAAATAAACAAGGGACCAAAAAAGATAACCAATATAGATACAGGAGCTCTTCTGGCTCTGATAGCTTAGAAAAGATAGAGGAAGGAAAGAGCTTAGAAAAGATGGAGGAGGACCTTGAGGACATGTTAACTAAAATAGAGACCGTGGTCCTCTCAAGGAAAAAGAAAGGCAAAATGGCAGAAAAAACTTAAAACCGCATGCTTGGGAGATGCCCACAGCTCCACCCCTAGGGCCGCCTCCCTATGTGGAGGTTCCTTGGGCCAGTCTGTCCCCAGAGACACAATGCTCATTCTGCCCACAGACTTGGAAGGAAGCGCGTATGGCCTTCCCAGTTTTTGATCCTGGAGGCAAATATTTTTCTAAGCAATCACTCTTCATGACACAGCTCCAAAGAGCCTATCTTCAGAACACAGGGAACTAGGGTTAAGAAAAATATGTTATTGGGTATGATTGCAAATTTATAATTTTGGTAATAAAAAAACTAGATTTAAACTGGTAATGCAAAGTTGGAGTCACTCAAAACCAGATGTATGACAATATCTTTTATATTTGAGACATCAGCTATATTCCTAAATAAATTGTGACATAAGATTCAAAGGTTTCTAGGAGATGCTAATTGGCTAAGATTTTTTCTTTTTTTTAAGCTCTCTCACAAAAGAATTTAAGCCTCAAGAGAGAACAAACCTTAATTTTTTTTTGGCTGATAGAAAAATAATTTTATAAAAAATTAAAAAAACTATTATTAATAGATATGTAAATTAATTAGTTGTTGGCTGTTTTATAACAGTCCTATTTAGATTTATATTTACAGACAATGGCCCAGCCTATACGGCTCAAGCTTTTTCTTCCTTTTGCCAACGGATGGAAGTCTTACTCACTCATGGACTGCCCTACAACCCTCAGGGGCAGGGTATTGTGAACGAGCACATCGCACGCTCAAGGAATGTCTTCAAAAACAAAAAGAGGGAATAGGCCATGGCCTTAACCCCAAGCATAGACTATCCTTAGCATTATTTACTTTAAATTTTCTAAATTTGGTACTCAGGGTAGTCTGCTGTGAAGACACTAATCTTAACCTCGCCAAAAGGTAAAATGGAAAGATATCATAAAATCAAACCCCCAAATTTTTAAAAGGGGGAGTAGAGGGGGGGGGTTATGAGATGTTCTCTTGGATAGTTTTCTGGTTTGTTTCAAAATTTTTGGGGAAAAACCTCCCGAAAAAGGCCCCAAAGGGGGATTGCGCCCCCCCAAAAACCTTAAATTTTAAAGGGGGCCCTTGGGCCCCCGTGACTTTTGCCGATGGCCTTTTAAGGATTTTCCCCTTTTTAAAAACCCGGCATCTTTGGGGACCAGGCAATTTAAAGGGGGCCAAATAAACCATTTCAAAATTTTTAAAAAAGGGGGGTAGGGGGAAGGGGCCGCGGTTTCCAACTTGGGGGGTCTCGAGTAGGTTTAAACCCCCAAAGGGGTTTGTAAATATTCCCTAAAAAAGGAAAAGGGTAGGTCCCCCCCCAAAAATTAAAAAGGGACTTCAAGGGGGGGAAAGGGGCAGACTCGGGGGTCCCCCGGATTGAGGAAAAAGGGGCCTTTAGAGATTTTTTAAAAAATTTAACAATTTAAAAGGGGAAACCTTTTTTTGGGTAGGAAAATTAGCCCAGAAGAACTTTTTTTATAAAATTAAATTAAGGGTGTAGGGCCCCCGTTTTTAACTTGGCCCCACTGGCATTTTTTCAGTTCCCAAAGGGGGCCCCTGGAGGGCTTATTTTTAAAATGTATTTTTAAAATTTTTTTTTTTAGGGGGACCCCGCCCCGTAGGTGCCTGGTGGGTTTTTCAAAGGAGAGGCTTGAAAGGGTTTTCTGCTTGGGTGGGAAAGAATCTGGCGAGGGCCAAGAAAAATTAAAAAAAAAAAAAACCATGTAAGAAATTCAAAAAAAAACGGGAAATGTATTTTAAATTTTTCCAAAAAAACCCTTTATTTTTTTTTGTTTTGGGGTTTCTTAAAAAAAAAATTTTGGGGCCCGCCCCCCCCCCAAAAAAAAAAACCCAGAGGTTTTGTTTT